>VYZT01024931.1:0-59666 GCA_013400735.1 Pomatostomus ruficeps | reverse complement strand
GGGGAATGACTCCTTTCCCTGAGAAATGGGATAAACAACAGGTGATACACTGACCATAACCCAGATTCCCTGTCTCACTGCACCTCCAGGGTAGGAGGTAGAGTTGGGAAGGAGGGAGGGGTAGGGGGAAGGTGTTTTTAAGATTTTATTTTTCTTCTCATTATCCTGTTCTGATTTTGTTAGCAATAAATTCAGTTAGTATCTCTAATTCAAGCCTGTTTTGCCTGTGATGGTAACTTGTGGAAGAGATCACTTACTAAATATCTCAACTCCTGAACCCTTCATTCTGTTTTCTCTCCTCTGTCCAGCTGCAGAGAGGCGTGAATGAGTGGCTTTGGTGGGTGCTTGGCACCCAGCCAGCATCAACCCACTACATCAACCCCAGAGGATTGTCTTCTGATTTCCATGACATATGACCTTTGAAAATAATTCTTCAAATTTTTTGAGGAAAAGGGACAAAACAAAATAGGATTTGGTACTTTTATTACTCTATTCTTTTGCCGCTCACATTCTAGTCAGTACCTGATATTTGTGGGTTTTGCAGCACTGTATCAGAGGTCTGATTCTCCCTTTTGAGCATCTGGCAGATCCCTAGGTCCAAACAACAAATTCTAAGTGCTTTTCTTTCCACAGCCCAAAATAAACATGGTGCAATGCTCTAAAATGATAACATGATGCAATAAGTTCTAAGACTCACAGCCATCCTCTGGGAAATTTTCAAAGTAACTTTTGGTAGAGAATTGGTTTGGCATCTCTTGTTTCATTAGCCAACAGATGCAGTTGACTCAACACCAGCACTGTTATGCTGGAACTAGTAAAATTACAAGCTTCTCTTGTTATAGCAAGACAACAAGTATTTTTTTGCTTTCCCTCCATTTCCCTCAATGTGAATTTTTGTCTGAGTCCACCCCCTGCCCCTCCACACTTAAAAGGCAGTGGTCTCCACAGGGGCTGGGAGACTGATGCATCAGTATCCCATCCCGTTTGACAGGAGACCTCCGGAGCAGCCTGAAGAAATGCCTATGGGCAGGCTCTCTAGGTGGGCCTGCTGGGCTAATAAGCTGCCTAATGGCATACTAAGCAGCTGAGCAGCTGGGAGTGCTTAAGCCATCAGTTCAGGTGACTCATACCAAAAGTACCTGCATTTTCACAAGCTGTGGGGATCAGTCATGGCACTTTTTGGGTTTCCTGTCAGCAATGGAATGAGACAAAGCCGGCAGTCATAGTGGAAATATAATTTCCCACCTAATTTGGCAGGCTTGAAAATCACAGAACCATAGAATATTCTGAGTTGGAAGGGACCCACAGGTATCATCAAAGTCCAACTCCTGGCCCTGTACAGGACAGCCCAAGAATCACACCACGTGCTGAGGATATTTTTCCAAACTCTTCTTGAACTCTGTCAGGTTTGGTGCTGTGACCACTTCCCTGGGGAGCCTGCTCCAGGGCCCAACCACCCTCTGCGTAAAGAAACTTTTACTAATATCCAATCTAAACCTCCCTTGACACAACTTCAGGCCATTCCCTCAGGTCCTGTCACTGGTCACCACAGAGAAGAGATCAGTGCCTGCCCCTCCTCTTCCCCCATGAGGAAGTTGCAGACTGCAATGAGGTATCCCCTAAGCCTCCTCATCAACAGGCTGCACAGACCAAGTGACCTCAGCTGCTTCTCATACAGCTTCCACTCAAGGCCCTTCACCATCTTCATAACTCTCCCTTGGACTCTTTCTAATGGTTTTATATCTTTCCTATATTGTGGCACCCAAAATTGCCCCCAGCACTCGAGGTGAGGCTGCCCCAGTGCAGAGCAGAGCAGGACAATCCCCTCCCTTGCCCGGCTGGCAATGGTGTGCCTGATGCATCCCAGGACAGGGTTGGTCCTCCTGGCTGCCAGGGCACTGCTGACTCATGTTCAACTTCCCACTGACCAGGACCCCCAGGTACCTTTCCATGGCACTGCTCTCTAGCCTCTCATTTCCAGTCTGTGTGTACATCCATCCCAGCAGCAGAATCTGGCACTTGTGTTTGTTAAACTTCATATGGTTGGTGGTTGCCCAGCCCTCTGTTTTGTTGAGGTCTCTCTGCAGGGCCTCTCTACCTTCAGCAGAGTCAGCAGCTCCTCCCATTTTGCATGCTCTGAAAACTTACTTAGTATCCCTTCAAGTCCCGTGTCCAAGCTGAAGATGTGGAGAAGAACGGGACCAAGGATGGAGCCCTGTGGAACCCCACTAGTGACCAGCCTTCAGCCTGATGTCACCCCATACAAAATAACCTCTTGTCCTGTGGCCTTTTTTGCTTCTGAAAATGTCTCTTTGCTCTCTGTCCACCTCTCTGTGGAAGTCTGACTAGAAGCCAGTTTACACCAGTAAAGGATGGGATAGCACCTTTACATGACGCAAAGCAAAAGACAGCTGCTTTCAGACCCCATCATTTATAGAAATGAAAGCATAGTTTTAATAAATTGATGTTTATATCTTTTATCTTTCTTGAAGATGTTCCATTTTTTTGCCTGAAATAAACAAATTATTTCTCTTAAATGGAAGTTGAGATACAATTAAGGAACATACACAGAAAGAAACATTCCAGCAGTGAAATCACTTTGCTGCTTTGAACTGAGCTGCAAAATAACCTTGTGTACTACTTCTGTAACCTTCCCACAATAGAAAAACCCACAAAAGAACAACCCTAACCCAACACATCTGTAGAGAGCTTAGGCTTTTTTTTTTTTTTTGTGAAATTCTTGGGACACCAACATGTAGGCTCTATCATCACCAACAACTAAAGGAAAGCCAATATCTTTTTGTAGTGAAATAGATCTGATACTTGTTATGGAATCTGCTGCTCCTGTTATTATTTCTCACTTCTTTCAGCATCAAAAACAAGGACCATGCTACCGTTTCATTTTACACCTGAGCACTTCCTCACAAAATTGTAGTGTTAATTTAAAATAAACCAAAGGAAGGAAACAGCTGCTGGAGCCCTGAAAAAATACACTGTACAAAACACACAAAGGGGTTTGCCTCTTTTGCTGTTCTAGTTAGGAACTGGGAGAGGTTGTTATGATCTGCCCTTCCTTAAGGCCTGATGTTTGAAAAAATGGCAATGCTTTCTACCACCATTAGCTGGCTGTGCTCCTTTTTTTTTGTGGTAGTAGAGAGAACCGGAACTTGGGAGATGTGAAGGCATTAGGCTTAAGTCACTGCTGACTTGGATTCCTCACAAGAGCACAGCAAGGAAATGCCAAATGATGGGTTTTCTGTGTTTGACATTTTTACATGTTGTTATAGAATAGTTTATAAAACATCAAATGATAGATAATCTTTCATTTCCTCTGTTAGCTGCCTAACCCATGTCTACCTCCTTAAAATGTGAGCTACAACAACTCAGCAGACAGGGCTTGCCTTTTACACATTCTTGTGGAAAGTCATAGATAGGGATCCTTACACATTTGATATGAACATACAATTTAGCTGTCTAAATTTGATCACATTCAGCCTTGTCTCTCTGGATCTGAGGCTGAATGGCACAATTTGATTGTGGTGCCATTAGTGTTTAAAGTTTTAAGAGGCTAAACAGTTGCATATACATTTTGATATTCTGTCTAGCTGCTCCTGCTAGTCAGAAGCAAATTCTGAAGAAGGATCCAAATGGATTAGAGACTGTTAGAGTCCATTCTTTAGTATGGAATTCTTATTACAGGGTTATTTAGGGGCTCTCTTTTGGGGGTATCTCTGGATTAAGGATTTATGGTGCTAGACTAAGGATTTCTTGGTAGGTACTTAGTAGTTACATATGTGCCATATGTTGCTGTTTTTTAAGTTTCCCTGCATTTAATAGCATTACTTTTTTGGCTTTTCCTTAACATTATTTGCAGTTAGGTCAGAGGTCCACAATCCTAAAGCCTGATCTGAAGGCACTGCAAATACAGTAGTGTCTGAATCCAATCCTTCTCAGTAAGCCTGTATGAAATAATAACCAATTACCAGCTGAACTTATTCCATAAACAGATGTGGATTGCGGGAGACAGATCTGATAACATAGAAAGAAGCAATCATTGATTATCTCTTGTCAGAAGGCCCCTGGAAAGTTATTAGGGACTTCATGAAACTCATGGTGAAACTCCATTTACTCAAATCAGCATGGGATCATGTGAAAAAGGTCAGAAGAGAAAAACCTCACCACTCCTCAGGCTGAAATGAAAACAGTATTCAACTTAACAATAAGCATTTCTACTGCAACACCTACTGTAAATGAGTTGGTTAATGATGGTCTGATAAGAACACTTCATATTTGCCTATCCACCTACAAGGAAATAAATGCATGTGTGCATACCCAAAAATTCATATTTCATATGCATTTGACTACATCCCTCTTTGATTGTTAGTTTTCTTTTATAGTCATAACCTGAGCTGTATATATAATACATTACAGTTATGACCCTTAGGTGTTTGACATCATTCTAATAGCAAAGGCCTGACTTCCCCATGTTAAGATACATATGTATTATTATTTAATGTGGTGGTGGATTTTTACCAGCAGGAGTGTTTTGGAATAATAAAAAAATTGCTCATACTGCTGAAAAATGCCATGATTAGAATAGGCAGAAGCTTGATTTTCACCTGCTTGCCTCTTCTGTCTGGGTCGAGCAGGTGTGAAACACTCCATAATTGAGCAAGTGGTTACATCTGCTCTCAGAGTCCCAAATGAAATTATTATAAAGAATTAAAGAATTAATTAACCAATGAGACTGAAAATGGGGCAGAGAGTTTTGCTTCCATGGAGGCTTGATTTTATATTGCTGCTTAGATCAGGTAATGATCTTCTGTTACTGTTCGTGATCCCTGTCCATAAGTCCTTTTTAGACACAAACATTTAATTATTTTATTTTGGAAGTTCTACTGATTTTTGATAGGAAAATATAATTACAGATGTTGTTATTGGCAAATCATGGCAGATCTTCCCATGGAGTCCTTTAAGAGAGTATCACTCCATCACCAGTATTAGGCTGTGTCAGCTTTGCTGCTGCTGTGACAAATTTTAAATTAAATTTTAAAAAGCAGAGGAAGATAATGATTTCCAATAAATACCGTGAAATTCACTTCCTATGGTACTAAAATGCACACAACTTACTGCACACTAAAATTTATACATTTGCTGCAATTCACCTTTAAGGAACACAAGAGGAAAGTTAGTGATTTTGAATAGTTGATGTGGTTTATTTTATGGTCTAGAAGCATGCCCATTATTCAGGATCACAGAACTCATGAATTGATGATCCAGAGAGAGGCTTTTTTACTATTGCATCTCCTGTGTTGCCTCTATAAATATCTTTTTTTTATTATTATTCTGCAGTTTTTGGATTTGTTTTATGATTCTGGTTATTAATGTTCTACCTCTGACTGTTACCAGAATTCATAGCTCTGTTAGAAGTTGGACATGTCTGGGATATTTGCTTGTGCAGGTAGTTTTCTTGTAGTAAACCAATCTGCTGGACAGAGAGGGGAATATTCTACTTTTGATAGCGGGTATATTTCTGATTACACTTAGTGGGAACATGTGGCTTCAAACAAAACCAGCATCCCGAAAAGTTTAAATTACTGCAAGTGCAGAGCATGTAAGCTTTTTGTATGTGGTTGCATAGCCTAGACAAAGAATGCGGAAATATCTACTGCTGTTTATTCCTACCAGTGTATGAGGATTGGGCATGAAAATCTCATGCTCCCTATTAACTTCTCTGAAAATATAGAGGATACTCCAGCCATAGAACAGTGTCTTCAGCTCACCCAAAACTACAGCTAAAGGAGATCAATGTTACCAACAGCATTGACCTTTTCTATTGCTTTTACAACCTCCATAGTTTCTATCCTGAAAATGCTGCTGTGATTATATTGAGGTTCCCCTTTCCCTGCCCTCAGGATATTTTAGAGCCTAGAAGATACTAAAATCGTAGAAGATGTTATTTTGTATTTTATTTTCATCTTTGGGGTGTAGTGAAATGACTCAATGCAATGTTGAAAAAGAGTCAGCAAAACTATGTCAACGAAGACTTTTCTTTCTCCAGCAAGAGGTAGTAACTTGGAGTCTGCAACCTACTGCAGATCGCCTCTAACAGACCAAACGATTCACAGACATTTAGTGAGTAATTGGATAGCTGCTAGTGCAGCAGCTTGATCATGAGGCCAGTAAGGAGCTGGTTTGTCCATGGGTGCTATGGTTAAAAAAAACCCCAAAACATGACCCTGGTTTTTTTTAAAGAATAATCACCCAGGAGGTTAGATAGCTCCTCCCCTGTAGGTGTGATTTTCAGAACAGACAGAGGTTCTGAGTTTGTTTAAGGTTATTTCCTCTCCAGGAAATACTCACTGGAGAAAAGGCAGAGGGAGAAAATGCACAAATTGCTTCTTACAACATGTTTTGTCACTCTAGGGGAGATGAGGATACCTGGGTGAGCTTTGCATCTGTCAGCTACAGGTGCAAAGCTCCCCCAGGTATCCTCATCTTCAAAGAGAAAGAAAGACCACCTTTAAAAGCTCTAATATCACATTTAAGATCCTCTCCACACTGGCCTTGTTTTACTTGGCTTCCAGCTCTTTGTCCACCATAAGGAAGGAATATCTCTTTCGACAGATATCCCCACACATAAGCAGGCATGAGAAGTTTGGTTCTTGTGCAAAAAGCTGACAGTATGATCTGGACTCTCTCTCTCGTGGGAGCTTTGCTATTGACTTTTGCTGGGCCAGGATTTCACCCTTGCTTGTGTCAAGTTTGGCAAGGATTACTGGCATGAAACTGGTCCTGAGGGAAGAAATCAGACAGCTTTTCTACACAAATGCCCAAGTGTCCAGTGTATAGGAGGAAAACCAGAAGGATCATAAAAAAGATTAATGTTTTAGACACACTTAGCAGGCCTGATGATGCTCCCACTGAGGCTATGTCAGCTACAGGTGCAAGCAAGCATGGTGTGCCAACACAAGCACTTCACCTCTGTCCCTGGTCACGTTTCTTTCACAGCCATCACAAGGTAGCTATTTCTTCACTCTACAAATCCAAATGAAATAAGCTTGAGAGGTCCAGGAGACTTTTAAGCTGGTCACTGCAAATTGATTCAAAAAGTGTCTCTGGTGTGAGGATGTGCTACTTCTTAAGCAGCAAGAGAAAGGGAAATGAAAGGAAGAGGTTGTATGGCTGCTCTCAGGAGAACATCAAGCTAACAAGAGCAGATGGGTGTTAATTTAGCTGAGAAAATAAAAGTCTCTCCTCTTTTAATGCTTGAGGATTTGACATTCCAGCAACAGGTTGGGGAGGTAGGCAGTGGAAAGGAGTGGGGGTAAGATCGCTCTTTCTGAAGCAATCACAGAACTATAGAAATAGGTTATGGCAGGTTGGGGGAAAAAAACTTACATAACTGAAAGAGAAACACAAAAAAAGGGAGAACACAAATCTGGGAGAACAGCCTGCTCTTTGCTGATTAAAAAGCATCTCTTTTGGGAGAATAGGGCAGGAGATTGCTGCTTTGCTCCACAAAATTTAAAAAAAAAAAATCAGACCCCAAAGAAAACCAAAGAAGCAAAACCCAGAAGAACTGCTCCCACTCTGCTGCAGGACAGATCCCATATCCTGTCTTTCAGCAGAGTAACATTAATGTGGAGCACAGTATGGCTTTGGAGTTGTGCTTATTCACATCAGATGAGACTAGAGCACAGCAATAGCAAGCTGCAAGTTTGTCTTGTCAGCCTAAGAATATGTACTGCAGCCATAATCCCATGTACAATTTGGATGGTTAGAACTGCCAATGAAAAAAAGCAGCTTCCTGTCATGTGCTCCCTACTTCCCCTATCTAGTTCAGTGCAAAACCCCTAAATAGCCTGCCAAGATAGACTTGAAAGTGAAAATGAGCGACTGTGGGAAGGGACAGAAGGTTAAACCACTCTTTCAAAGTCTCAGAGTGTGTGTGACACTATGGTTCAAGAAAGACCTTTCATAAAGATAAGAGAATATTCACCAAAGAGATACTTTTTTTCTGGACAGCCAGAAATTTCTGATTAAAAGCTGCATTTGAGAAATGCAAACCATAACCTTGAAGAAGAGTACTGCTTCGTATCTGATAACATGGCAATTTGTGTGGATTTTTAATACCATCTATCATGTGTATGAAATAATAAAAGCATAGGTGATTTTGAGTCCTTCTGCATCCAGGGTTATTGTTATTCTGGTTTTTACTGTCAAGATAAAGCAGAAACAAATGGTTACCCAAGTGCTGAGTATCCTTTGGAGAGCTAAAGAACAAGTTTCTGAAGATGGAGAGTAGGATAGATTGGCATGAGGTAAAAAGACACACCTGCTTCCGTTCTTTTTGTTGATCCAAAGCTTCTGTTGATTCAAGGGATAAAAGAAGTCCCCTGATGAGATGTGCCAAGAGACACTTTTAATCTCTTTTGCTGGGGAGCAAAAGATTCCACTGCCAATGCTTGCAGTATGAACTGCATTCAGTGTTTATTGTTTGAAGAGAACAGGTGAAGGGGTAGCTGTTCCTGCATCCTTCAGACTTAAATAGAGGGGTAAGAAATAGAAACCTTAGGAAAAGGACATAGAAGAGGTACAGATACAAATTCACAGGATCAAAATAATGAAGAAATTATGTGCTTATATCTTTGGATCTCAGAAGATTTTTTTTTTTTATTATTTTTAATGTGTTTGATCTCCTGAAGAATGACTGGTTTATTGCAAGTTTAACTCAGTGTGGTGAAAAAGCAGCTTTCGAAATGTCAGCTGATGAAACACTAAGTGAAGCAGGGGCCTGGGGCAGCTTCATCCTAAATTCAGGGCAGAATGAGGTTCAAACACACCAGCCGGAAATTTTCATATCACCTGCCTGGTTACATAAAGGAAATTAATGGCTTCTTGTAGCTTTCTTCTGTGGAGAACATTAGTTGTATTTCCTTCAGTTTCCAAGAAGGTTAACTTACATGCTCATCTGAACAGCACCTGAAGTGCTGTGTGGTAGAAAGGGAAATTCATGCTGAAGCTAGGTATCTGTTATGCATTCTAATCTACTTTCCCTGACTACGGCAGGAATCAAACAACAACAACAACCAAAAAAGCACAGAGCAGTGAGCAAAGAATCACTTTGAACTAGCACCCAACCCAAAAGCTCTCCAGGTTTTTTCTCTGAAGCCGTTCTTCCCATCCTTCTATACCTATCATATGTATTCTTTGTTAGTCTGTTTTTTGCTTCCTCCTTTTTTTCAGTGTCTCTGTTCTTGCAGCAGTTTCTCCTGCAGATACTTAGTATTTCCAGCAGAACAAGAAGAGGTGAGGCAGCTCTTCTCCTCCGGGGTGCCTGTGCTCCATCTTCGGGGTGTAAGAGGTGAAACTGCTATGGTATCAACTCCCCTGTAAGTGAGAGAAATCAGAGCCACACATTGTTTTCTTGCAACTATATTGAAGCAGTACCTATGATTAGATATTGCCCCAGCTGCTGGTTTCCAAGGGGTTTAACCAAGTGTTTAATTACACAATTATTTAACTTTTACCACTTAGGGCTCAAAATGCTGACAATTCAAGAGTGCAACCCTGGTGAAGTCTTATTGCATTTGCCTTTGTCAAACCTCTTGAGTTTTCTGTGGGATGCAGATAACCCCTTTGCATTTGGGAGACTGCCCCAAACACTTTATCCTAGGCAGAAGAAAACAAAGAACAAAACAAAAATCAGAAACCAGAAAAACACCAAATACTTCAAAACATCGAGATCGGCACATTCTTGAGTGGCTTTGCCATTAGAGCTATGCTCCTGGTTGGTCAACTAAGTCACCTCTCGTGAAAGCAGCCTACTGAGAGATTTGGACATATAATTTCCTCCCTGATTTTTTTTTCCTATCAAGTATTTCACCCACCCATTTTTGTATTAGACTCCAATGTAGACTTCTGCATGTTGCCACATTAGAAGTAGGCCCATATGGCTGATGAAAAATTAAGCTTACTGAAATTTCCGTTATCTCAGGATGCTCCATATACTCCTGTTCGCAAGGTACTGTTGGACCAGGGCTCTTGAAGTAATTTGCATCTGAACATCCTGTTTTCTGAGCTGGTTTTGTACATTACACCCAGTGGTATTTTCTCTCATCTTTCAAAAAGGTTTTGCAGCCCCAAAATGTCCAGGAGTTTTACAATCATCTTATAACTTAATCTCCCCAGTTCCTCATTTAACTGCTCTCTTGAAGTATCATGTCTCAGCTTATATCCTTCCAGCTCTGGATGAATGAACAACACTAAACATCAGAGAGAGGCAAATACTGTAATGCTTTTATGAATATTCATCTGTATTTTGAAAGGAACTCTGCATTTCCTTGGTTTTAATTTTCATGCCGTAAATTTTCTCACAAGTAATATCTGTACAGAAATATTTGCCGAAACAGCATATACCATTATAATAGCATCAAGTACTACTAGAATGTTAAAATTCAAATGAATAATTGATATTCACATCAAAAAATGAAATCAAAGAATTATCCAGTTGAGGCAAGAAGGCACGCCTTGTGATCTCTGTGTTAAATTGGATCAGACTGAATTTCTCCTTTGAAAAGCTGCAGTTAGCTTCCTGTGAATGGACCTAAACTTGAGTTTCACTCAATGTAAATCATTCTGAATGACAAACAGTCTTGCAAAAACATGTTTATAGACAATTTCCAAATGAAAAAGAGGCAAATGCATTGAAAAAAGTATTTACCCTGAAATATTCTCCCAGCTGAGCTCTTAGATCAGTACTGTCAGGCAATCCAGCATGGTGCTTTCCCTTTGCATTCTCTTGCTCTTAAATTATGTCAATTTGAGGAGCAAAAGACTGTGCTTTGACCCTGGCATGTCAATCTTCTGCTTATCTGTGCAGACAACCACCTCAGAGTCAATGGACTATACCTTTTAAAGTATTCTTTCACTCCCTGGCCAAAGTGTGCCCATGTAGGGAGTTAAATTATCCATGAGCATTCTTGCTTCACCCACTGACCTACATTGCTGTGACCATTACCTAAGGTGCTGCTTTATTGGTATTTCTGCTCCAGTAAATGAGCCTTTCCAGGGCTAAAATACCCTTTATCAAGACATTACAAGAAAGCAGCAGTATGCATTAGAGTGGTCACCAGCAAGGAAAAAACCAGTCTTTTCCTATAGAAGATTTTACAAAATGCTGCCAGTTAGTAGGAAAAAAGGCAATCGCCAGATGAGCCAGCACTGCTTTGTTCCTCTCCAGGGAGAGAAAGGGAAAGTCCAGTACAAGGAGGGGCAAAAGAAAGGTCCAACACAACATGGCACTCCGGGGTTTGTCTGGCTGGTTCCTTCAGTCAAAAGATAGACAAAGCCTTGCAGGTTGTTCAGCAGCTTGCTCATGCAGTTTGGACCATTAATATGCACTTACAGACACAGTTTAACGAAGTAGGCTCATGAGAGGATGCAAATGTTGAAAGAAGTTGTACTGCTGGAGATCCTGGGGAGTGCCCCTCCATCTGTCAGGTGCAATGGGAGGGTTGGAGTGCAGCCAGCTCATACTTGGTTACCTCAAGGCAGCCACAATCCAGAAAAGCCTTTCTGGAGAAAAGAAAGCTAAGGGAGCAGCACTGCAGACCTGTTAGTGAGACAAGGGAAGCGATGCCAGGCTGCTCTGGGCAATCAGGCAAAGCAATTGCTTCCCCTGCTCAGCAGTGTTAACTGAGAAAGAAGGTGTAAAGGACGGGAATCCTAGTGACTGGGTCAAAAGAGCTGCATCTGGAAGAGGTCAAAATGCCAGCAGGCATAGGAATAGGTGAGATGACTTACGGGTGGCCCACATGATGTCTCAGAGCAGTTGTTAAAATAATGGACTTTTTACACCATGAGCTGTAAATTGATTAAGGAATCTTGTTATTCTTTGGGTTACCTCATATCCTTTTTGGTGCATAAGTATAGGAATCCTATCATATTTCTTGGCTATTTTTACTTTTTTACATTAACCATACCTTACACGTAATAATAACCCTATGTTGAAATTCAGATTCAGGGCTCATGTCTCTCTTGCCTTTATGTCTACCCATGAGCTGTCTGATATCAGGATTGTTCATGAATCAGTGTCATAACACTTAAAATAATCTGTCTTTGCTGTCACTTCTCTTGATCTTTTGCTCTCATAATATTTGAGGTAAGAGGAGAGCAGACAAACAGCAATACAAAAAAATCCTACAACAAAATCCTGCACTAAAAACTCATAGTACCCTATTATTTGGAGAGAGACCTTTCCAACATCAGTCTTTGCTTGCTGCATCTTTACATGTGTAGAATTGTGAACACCCTCAGCATTCCCAAATGAGGTAATCCAAGACACTGGTGGCACTTTGCTGCAGCTTTATAACACAATCCCCTTGCAAGTATTCAATGCATAAAGGTGTTATTGGGCAGCATATTCTGGGAATTATTTAATCTTCCTACACAAAGCAAAGCCTTTTATCAGCTCAGATCCATCCATTACCCATTTCTATAAGACAATACCTTTCTACCTATGTATTGCTTCCCAAAAGCCTGGCCATATTGTACAAAGAATAAACACTGGAGCTATCACTGAAAAGCATTGTTCCTGGCTTTGCCAACAAAGCTTCTCCTCTGGGAAAATGTGTGCAGACAGGATGCTCCTCCTTTTCCTTCCCACTGATCTCCAAGCCAGCAGCTGGGGACAAGGGGCCTCCCTGGGTATTGTGGATGCTGTTCCGATGGCCTTTATAGGCCACGGTCGGTCCATCTAAGGGCAAGTAGGATATTTCATAGGTTTTTTGTCACCATGCAAATTCTGGATTATTTCCTTCTCTGCACGAATGTTATTGCCGTTTAAAACAACAACAAACCACACACAAAAAACCAAAACCCCTTGTTGCTAATTTGTTTGCTCATTGGCTGTCATGTAACACAGGAACAGGCAATGTGGTCCCTGAGCTAGTTCCTCCAGTATCAGCACATCAGTATTCAGGAGTCCAACTGCTGCTGTTTGCAAATCTGTGTAGATGAATGCAGTCCAAGACGTACTAGTTAGACTTAAACAACAAACTCTATTTACTATGTAATTATAAGTAAGTCTTCAACAAACAAAAAATGAAAAATATGGATCTGCAAATATGAGTAAATATAAACTTCTGGGTTTAATATGCTGGAAAAAGGGATTTTCTTGCAGTTTCTATCTCTGACATTCTCGTGTTTTGCATACATTTCCTCTCCACACATGTTTTTGGACTTTACAAAGTAGATTTTTGAGGCTGGATCTTAAGTTGCAGCATAAACTACTGCTCACCTGAGTCATTATCTATAAAAGTTTTGTCCAAAATTCAATAGAGTTGATGCCAAAGATTAAGCAACTAAAGCAAAGACTCTTCCTCCCTGTGAGGCAAGGCACCTTAGCTACAATTCATGCATATAGGTACACTTACCAGTGCCCAAAAGGGCACTTGTGATCCTGCTGTGAAGATTGGTCTGCAATTGCTTGTGACATGAAGGCCTTCAATGAAGTTTTAATTTTTTGAACTTGTTGAGTGTACCTCTGCCAGATTTATATTTCTTTGTTTTATACATTGTAAGCTTTCTTTAGTTTGGGTCTATGTGGCTACATAGGTTAATTTTAAATGCTCTGCTAAATGAACATGGTATAATGTGCAGGGTGCACAAATGACAGAGGAAGATCAGCAGTGGTATTTGTTGTGCTGCTAAAGCACTCCCTTGGTCTGCAGAGAGGAACTGAGAAAAGATGCCTTGTGAACAAGCATTAAAGACATTTCAGCACCTGGAGGATTTGGAGGCCAGCCCAGGGTAAGAGTGGGAACCTCTAGGAACTTGAACTTCTCGCTGATGGAACTTGAGGAGCATCTTGACAGTGATGGAAATGAATCCTAGACTGAAAGCTGAAGTGGAGAGGAGCAGTTAAATTAATGCAGCAGCTATGCAAAGTACAGAGCATCGCTGGAGCCAACTGCGTCACAACTCAGATTGCTTGTGAAGGCAAACCACCAGCAGTGCCATCTCCATCCTGGCAGATGGATGCTTGGGCAAGAAACCTGCATCCATTGAAATATTCTCTGTGCTTGAAAGCTGACCTATCTCCTCAGAGTGCACTTCACAGGACATAGTGCTATCTGAAGTATGGGTTCTATCTGAAGCAAGTTGATATGCAAGGAAAAAACAAAAGCCATAGATAAACTGGAAAATGGAGTCCAAGGAGGAGTTGTATGCCCACATAGTTTCATATTAAGCAGGGGAAAAGAAAAAGTGTATCTTGATTTTCAATGTAGGATTTTGATGATAATAAGTCTTCCTGTGGGTAGTCACTGCATTGCCTGAGAACAGGAAATTAAATCAGTTTGATCTGACTGATAGGAAGCCTGACCAGCCTATAATTTTCTCTAGGCATCAACCTACCAAGCTGGTGCTGCCCTAGATATCACAGTGCAGCTGCAAGCACGCTCCTCTGGATGTGGGGTGCACCTGGATGCTTGCCTTCTGGCTCTCTGCTAATTAATTCCTTCTTGTCCTGGATAGAGGACAAACCATTCCATTGCCCAAGAGCAATTCACAAGCATAATGATGCTTGTTAGTGTGTGTTAGTCATTAACTGGGGTTTGCACACTGCTTTGCCCGGTGCCCACAGCCAAAGCACACACGTGTCCACACTCAAATGGACAAGCACCTGTTTGAGTTTTCATCTTCCAGTGGCTAAAGAGAGCAAAGGAAGAGATTTCTCCTCACATCACCTCACACATGCAATGGACATATGCAAACTTTTGAGGGTTCCAGATCAATCAGCAGGCAAATGGGGATCCCTCTTTCTACAGCCTCTCAGAGGAGTGACTGATCTAATTGGTCCCCTGCAAAGATGATGCATCTCATCGGTCTTTGTTTCTTTGTGGTACAAACACAGAGAAAAAACAGAGGAACTTGGTCAGGCATATATCTGACTTATTTGTGAAGGTGAGAAAACTGAGAAGCAGTCAGAGTATCTACCAAACTACTAATTATGTATGACCACAAACAGCCCTGCATGACCTACAGGGTCATCTTAGGTCATTATGAAATTTTGGCATCCAGACAGGAAGAGTGAATGAATGCCTGGCTTTCTATAGATAGCAACTGCTACTTTGGGTGCCTTTGGCTACTGTCTGGCCTGAGGTTATGAAGCCTAACTTTACAGATTCAGATGTATTTTGCATTTCCTTGGGTCAAGCCTGAATTTGATCTGCAGGGGAGGAAAAAAAAGAAGAAGCAGAAGCAGGACAATTATTTAGGAAACTGAAAATACCAAGGGAGCTCTAGGATGCTATGTTTCTCTTCCCCATCTTACTGCATGCAAATAACAGCTTTCCTTACAATTTTCGACAGAAAGTATTTGGAGCACTCATTTTGACTTCCTGATTTGAGTGTGTGCTTGACTCTGTGCAAGTGGCTACAGTTACCAAAAGCGCTGAAACAGAGTGCTGTGCCTCAACATGAATATTCAAGTTCTTTCAGGAGGACACTGCTAAGATCATTACAATTGCTAATTATAAAAGTGGTAGCCAAAACTCCCGCTTCCTTCTATTATTCTTACATCCTGCAGATGTCCTGATTTAGCCAGTTAATCATCAGATTCTCTTGGGAATCATCTGGTCGTTCAGTCTTGCATTCCTTATTTTTAAAAAAATAAGTCACTTTGAATTTTTAGTGTGATGTATCTTATTCTTTCAAATATTATGATTAATTACTTAAATATTTTATGTGATGTTGCATTTTTTAAATACTGTTCTTGGCATGTCTGCATGCGCTTAAAGGGTCTCCAAGCCACATTTTAGTTCCTGGGAAAATAGCATATGTCCCTTCAGTCAGAGCAGACATTTCATTTTGCCTTCAATCATTACACTACCTGCTCACCCGCAGCCACAGCAGCTCTTTCAACAGCAGCTCCGTCATGCAGCTTCTGTAAGTTTTGTTTACATCGAAAATATTGCTCCTGTGTGGCAGCACTTGTGAGACCTGTACCAAACACTGTGTTGTGCTTGTGGGCTGCTGTGATGCCCTTCTCTGCAACAGCACCTTGTGAAGTGATGTTTGGGGGAATAGTCAACAGAGTGAATGGTTGGCTGGAGTCCTCTGGCTCTTCCAGCACTTTTGTGCTACCTGTCAGCTCTAGATATCTGAATGCCTCCTCATCTTTTCATATGCTCTGATTTTCCCACAGCTAATGAGATGGCATGGGGCTGTCGTACCATAATCTGCAAGGAACAGAACATGAAGGGAGGAAAGGTCACTCATTGGGAAACCAGAACCCTGAGGCCTAGGAACACATAACCGCTGTGTTCCTCCTCCTGTTGCAAGAGACTATATTTATAAATCATTTATGCTGTATTATGTTTGCAACACTCTGATGGCGTGGTATTCATTGCATGGCAGAGTCTGACACTGTGGAAACTCATATCCTTTGAAAAGGCTGCTAATGGAGAATGGGAATAGAGATAATTACAAGAGTTGGCAGAGCTAAACCATCAGATCACAATAGCAAATTTGGACACCGAATTGATTAGCAGTATGAGAGACTCCTCTCTACCAGAACAAGTTCTATTTTTTTCCTCCTTCTCTCTTTCCAATAAGCCAACTGAGCTCAGCTCCACGGTTGCAACAGAGGCCACAGATTATTCTCTATGCCTAACTCATCTCTTTTGTGTTGATTTTCTTTTCAGTCAATTTTCTTTTCAGCAAATAGTGCAAAAGTTGTGTTTATTTCTTCTGTGTGGATTAATGTATCTGAAGATAAATTCTCTCTTTGCTTCTGCACATGCACAACCTCTGTGCTGCATTACCTCTGAGAATTCAAGTCCCAGAGCGTGTGTGTAAGAGTGCAAAGCAAAAACCTCATCATGTTCATGTTATTTGCTGATTTTTCAGTCAAGCCTAAAACTACTGACAGGTCACCTTCCTGAAGCACTGGAGCTCACTGCTCAGAAGTCAACCCCAGGGACACACTCCAAGCTCTCCAGAAGTGATAGCCAAAGCCATGAGAAGAGAGGATGCATGAAAATGGAAGAGGAATATGAAAAGCAAGATAGGTGGGTAAAGTGGGTGATAAAAGGGATAGTAGGGGGGAGAGAAAGGAGAGAAGTAGCTCTAATGAATCTTGTAAAAAAGATTTAATACAAAGAGAGTTTTAGGGAATGAAGATGCCAGCCACACATTTGGGGATTTTTTCCTTGTGGATGAGCACAGAAGAAAAAACCAAAAGCATCTATATTGAATGGATGATACTACTCTGGAATACACCTTACCCAGCTGTTGGGATGTTTTTTTCCTATATCTGTGTGAATTTACGATGCCACTGCAGAGAACAGATACTGAAGCCTCAAAGCAGTTGGGCTTTCCCCTTGCTGCCATCTTGCACTGCATCTGCTCATCTGCATCGGTGTGAAACTCTCCTGCAGGGTTCAGCAGCAGGCAGTGTCTGCCCTGTGATGGAGTACGTAACTGCACAGAAAAGCCCTCCATATCCTGCCCAAGGCCATCCAGCATGCCCACGGTGCAGGCCTCACCCATTCTCTCAAGCACCATTTCTGTGTCTGAACCTCAGGAACAGCCTTCCTCTCCCAGAGCCATATGGGAGCTCCAACATGCCATGTCCTCATGGGCACAGATGGTCTAAAGGACCAGAGTGAGCTGCTGGCCAGTGCCCCACGTGGAAAGTCAGTCTTTCCATACCCAGTTGTTTTTATTCAGGAGTACTGGGGGCTAGAAACATACAGATGGGCAAGCAATGAGCATTTACCATGTCATGTGAGCTCCAGTCTGCTGGCCAGTATAACAACAGGTATTTGAGCTGCTCACAGTTTTCCTGCCAGAGGCTTGGCAGCCACCCAGCACACATCCTCTCCTGCTGGACTGCTTTCTCCCACACTGACCATTCTATGCATTTCTTTTAACCTTGCCTTTGTGCAGCAGTTCACATCTGTGCTCTGCAAATTCAAAACCTTAGACAGCTTCCTTAATCTTGGTTGAATTCATTAGCCCAGATCCTTCTCTTGGTTACTTGAGGCAAATCCAGCTATTCTCCTAGGTATAACCAAGGGGAAAACTTTGTTGATAATGTTTTTGAACCTCTTTCTTTTGCTATAAACAGTGCCCTTGGAACAGTTCTATGCTGCTTTGTGAACTTATTTTTCCCCATTTGAAAGTACTGAATAAACTGAACAACTTGACGGTGCATTAAAGCTTGTTTGAAACCACACACAAAAGAGTTTGTGCAGCTCAGATGCCAGAGAAATGTGTTCACATGTGATTGAACATAATAGTCCAAGATTAGAAAATCTAGCAAGAAGCAGGGGGGATTAAGAGCGTGCTCTTGTGAAAACCTTGATAACTCCAGATGAAAGTCAAGGCAATGAGGTAACCAGATGAGACGAGTTTGCCGAATTCTATCACTTCACCACAAAATAAGCAATGTAAAAAGAAGATTGTACTCATTTCACTTCCACTCTTTTCCTGCATCTAGGCATGAAAATAAATTTTTAAAGCCTTGCAGTATTAAAGCTATATATTTGTGTCAGCAGATTTAATACAATCTGTTTGGTAAATATTAGGAACTCTAAACCCTTGGGCCAAATTCTGCAATGATATGCACAGATACAGCTCTGATAGTTTTCAGCTGAACATATGCATGAAACAACAGAAAGCATAATTTGACTGAGCCAAATCCATTCTTTTTAGCAATATAAAACACTGGAAAAGTACATTGGGCTAAATTCTGATCTTGGATGCATTTTTATAGTTGAGATAATAACACAGCCAGCTATGTTACTGTAATTTAAAAATATGCTAGCAAAAAAGAGCAGAATTAGAGCTGTTTGCTGTATAATCTAATAGAAACATTCTTCTTCTTGATAAGATACTGGGTCTTTAAAGAAAACTTTAGCACTTAGGTTAAAAAAATAATTTTTTTTTAATCTATGCCAAGAGTTTTGTGTATTTTGAGAGTGGAACTGCAAAGCAGCAAGGCATCAAATAGATCTTGAAACCTGCTTTTTCTTGTTCACTCCACCAGAAGGCTGAATCTGTGAAATCAGCTAGATTTGTGTGAGACTCTGTAGTTACTCCTCACTAGTAAGATTAATGAATGAATTTAAAATTTCCACCCACCATACCCTGAATAATCTAAAATTATATATTCCCCATCTGAAAATTTCTCATGTTAAAGTGCCTCCATCCCTCTGTAATGAAGCTGGAGCTTGTTGTTCTAGTGACATGTCTCTATTCTCATGAAATTTTAAAAAACTTGTTCCTCTAAGACCATCCCATACTTTTCTAGTTCTCTAAGTGTCTAGAAAAATATCAGTTCCAGAAAAAGAATTAAATAGCTCAAGATGAAATTTATAAAGCAAGCCATCTTCCATACTTTTCCTCTGCTCTACACTTTAACAGAACCTTCTGGTTCACATTTCTTAAGCAACAAAATGAAGCATAAATTTCTGTTTTACAATGACCCTGAACTGGATGATTTGCTCTTTGACACAGGTTTGAAGGCAAGATTATTTAGAATTTTAAATTTTCTTATTCAAGGAGAAAGATTCCCTTCTTTATATTGTCTCATTTTGTTGTCTGCAAAACTAACATGTGGATCTAGAACTTGATTTTAAAATCTGTGATCAGGAGTTGTCTGATCTAGGGCTGGGGAATGGGTTCATCTCCTTTTATCTCTGTGATTTATACTGCTTTGTTGCAAGGAAAATAAAGTGTTATTAGAATTCAATGTGTGTTACTACTCTCTGAGGAAAGGGCAACCTGTTAGGAAAAAGGCACAAAACTCAATGTAATTTGAAAATAACACACCATAACTGGTATTTCTTTAAAATAGGCTTATATGGAAGGAAACCAGAGGTTAATTGTGCAAAATAGTATTACTGCACATCCAAATGCCATTTCTAAATGTTATAGTACATTAAAGTGTACCACAGTGAATTAATAGTCCTAGCAGTGATGACAAGCATGAGTGGACTTGAGGAAGTATCCTGCAACTGCTTTCTATCAAATATAAGTAAATTTAAGGAAACAAGGAACTCTGCTTTTGACCAAAGTTACTGAGGTATTGGCAGTGAGTAAAGTGACTTTAAACCAAAACTTCCTTATTATATTTTAGCAAAATACTACCAAACCATTTTTTCAGTAGTGACCGAGATGGAATGACCTTGCAGAGAAATTTGGCAAGCCTGCATAGTGTATAGGTTGCTTTCTCATTTAAGATGTCACTGATAGGGTTACCTCAGGCCATGCAAAAGTCCATCCAGCCTTGCTGCGGTGCAGTTGGTGGGGGCACCGGGCATCCGTCCGCAGTCCCAGGGGCTGGCCGGGCTGCTCCGGGTGCGGGAGGGCTGGTGAAGTTCCTGCAAGGTTTCACCCAATCCCCGATGGTACAGGCACGCTGAAGAAGGAGAGACAAGTGGAGGGGCTTTCCCAGATGGTTTATTCTGCACTGGGGTTGTGCCGGGGGAAGCACTGGCATCATGTGTTACAGATACATAAATACAGACACAAGGGGGTGGGGGGAGGGTACAACATCCAATAGGGGAGGAGAGCTGGGTTTGAATTTGGTGGGCTTTGTATAGGATTGTGCAATACAGAGCCCTCCAGGAGGGGGAAAACCGATACCGAGGTGGGGAGGGGGCAGCAGTGCCTGACCATGAGGAAAACCGAAACTTGGCCAAGAGCACACCACAACACAGCCTAGCTTGGTGCAGCCTAATGATCTTTCCACACTTTGACATCACTTTCAAGGGTGCATATTGCAGGAGTATTCCCAAGGTGTCTGGACTGGTATTCAGCCAAAGTCAAGCCAGTGCCATTGAGGCTGAACAAATAATTCTTGCCAATGGTCATGTCAAACCAGCAGCTTTCAGCTGCTGAGGTGCTGTGAGAAACAGCATAGGAAATGGTGAGTGAGTGTCTGTCCTGAGAGCCCTATGGCTTTCAGTGTCACCTGGCTCACAGTGGTAGAGGTCACCTTTCAGGGAAGTTACTCAGTGCTGTGAAAGGGTAAGTGGACTTTTCTGATAATTTTTCTAAGGTAACCCTAAAGCACTCAGATGCCAGTTACCTATTTCTTTTCAGAAAGTGTGGGGCACATACTCTGCTTTTGAAAAGTCTTCCCTGGAAAGACTCCAGAAATGTACTGGAAATTCTATCACTTCACAGTCCCTCCATAGTGCCATCGCTTATTGCTGCTGGAGACCTGAGGGAAGGACAGAGGCGCAGGGCTCTAAATGGAATGTGTAGCATTTCAGGATGCATGAGGTTGTATTTATAAACCAGATCTACGGAAAAACAGATTAGAGGAGCGACAACAAAGGGAACAGTGTTCCAGGTGGGTACACTGCCCAGTCTCTGTAAAAGCGTCACAATTCACTCTGCTGCTTGGCGCAGTTCAGAGCTATGTGCATCTAAATGTCGTTAAAGTTTCCAGAGATACTGACTAGGAGCATCACAAAACTTTCTAGTGCAGGAATAGCACATTTTGCCAAAAGAAAACTTCTCTGTAGATTGGTGTGCAAGTAACCATTGAATGATTGCAGGGAGAAACTTAAATTTCTCAGAGTGTCTCTTGCATCTCTTAAGGAAAATTCCCTCAAGTAATGAGAAACAACAATTTCCTTGGACTTTCATGTATGTACTGATGTATTATTGGCTTAAGCAAAAAGTCACATCATAAATAACAGCATTACAATGCAATGCACACTCTAGAGCGTTGTAATCACAGACACAATTGTAACAGCAGGTCTATGTTGTCCCCTTAAATAGAGATCTGTAATTCAGACCATGCAGAATTGAGTATGGTTTGTACCCCTCAGGATCATAAATCTAAGGTGGGAGTTTTACTCTTACATTGCAGCTTTCTTCACTGTGGTGATTGCCATCAGCTGCAAGGATAAGTTCCTACATCAATTCAGTGCTAATAGGACTCCCTGGGTATCATCCCCCAAGTGTCTCTGGCCAATTAAAGTTTTTCACTTAGTCAATCAAGCATAAATATTCTTTAATACCAGTTAACACAATCCGTTCATCATGATGGTAGTTTTATAATTGTGCCAGCATTTGCAGACCTTGAAATATACACGGTACGGAGAAAACCCCACGGCCTGAATGAAATATCATCTTGTTCTTGAAATAACATCCTGATATTTTTACATGTAATGTTCTATCAGAGAATGAAAGAAAGCTTCAGGATAGGTGTTCAATTAAATTTCTTGTTTTCATTTCAGAAAGACTGCAGCCACACATTTTAGATAGTTCTGCTGCGCTATATTATTAGGAGCAAAATATATTATTAAGATTTTTCAAAGAAAGCATCTCTTCCCTTTAAGCTAGTGGTACTGGGAGGGTTTGGGGGTATTTTGTCAGCCCCAACAATATTACTTCCCCCAAACAAGATTGTAATTACAGTGTAAAGGAGAAAAAACAGATTTACAGTTTGACGACAGTGAAGGCAATAATCCTAACAAATAGAGGACAGAGCCTAATAAAACAGTTATGATTTTTGCCTTGTCCCTGACTATGTAATTTCCTTGTTCTATCTGTGGGAGGACACACATTGCCTGAGCTGCTCCTGAGGCTCTCCAAAGTCATCTTTCACTCTTACGTTTCAGCAGCAAGCACTTACAGCAAACTTTCATTCCATATAACAGCTATGTATTACCTAAGAAACATCAGATGCAAGATTGTTCAGTGTGATTCTTGGAACATAAAAGTGATTGTTTTTCATTGAAATGTTGTGGTCCAATTTAACCCACTGAGACCAGCAAATAGCGAGTGTCTGAAATAAATCATTTTCAGATGACAGGAGAAAAGTACCAGGGAATTAGGAATCAGAGGGTATTAGTTCTTGCTTTGCCACTGGCTGCCTACAGGACTTTGGTCAAACTGCTTTCTTTCTCATATTTTCCTTCCTTGTTCTCGCTACTTCAATTACAAGCTTTCTGTTTGAGTTTGTACAGACAGTAGCACAGTGCAATTCCTCCCAAGAAAGGGCACATTTACAAAACCAGGCAGGCTTTCTCTCTCATTAACTTCACCAGTCCTGTGTTGTCACGGGGTTTGTTGGGGTTTTTTAAGGATGAACATCAGCTGCTGAAACCATATATTTTTGTTTTGGGAAAAAGTAATTTTCTGGGTTTTAAGCCTTCTGTGGGGGCAGCAAGGTGCATGTGGACAGGGATGCTCACAGCCCCTGTGCAAGCATCTGGGAATAGCTGCTGGTAGCAACTGGCACTTACTCCTCCCCAAGATACTTCCTTGTCTTAGACACACTTCACCACAGCCAAGAGGGGGTTCCTTCACCTGACTTCAAGAAAACACTGCTTACTTGGTTTAGATATAATTCAAACATTAATTTGGCGGATGAATTACAAGGAGGGTAGAAAACAGCAAAGATGTGAAATCTCCCTCACACTCAGATTACACTGGGATTTGTAGCCAGATAGGTTTTTAGCCTGCTGCAGTCATTACCACATTTTGAGGCTTCGGGTAATTTTCATCCATCACTGGATTGATTGAGACAGGGTGAATTTTTCTGCCTTTTCAAAGCACCGGGCTGGGTCACTAGAAATGGTAAGTTCAGACTGGCCCATTTCAGCAGGCAACAGAAAACCACTTTAGACACTTATCTGATAACAATCTCATACCCTGCTTGATAAAGTCAAATCAGATCAGAGCACAAAAGAAAGCAGAGTTTCTACTATATCAATGGAAGGGAAAAATCCACTTTTTCTAGGCCTTTAGTCTCTGCATAATCAGAGAGCCCCAACATTAGGCTGGGGAGTAGCGATGGAAAGGAGTGAGGGAGGAGAACTCTGCAGGGCAGGGAGCTGGCACAGAGTGGAGTGGCAGGGAAGGAGGAAAGAGCCTTCCAGCAGGTGAAAACAATTAGGGAAGAGACTGTGACCTATCCTGCACAAGTTATTAACAGTTGTTCCCAGATGGCTTTTATTAATAAAATTGTGGCCTAATTATGCCACCACACTTGAATTCTGTTTTACTTTCTGTGCTTCTGGGACAGGAAGCAAAATATATGCAGGAGAAATGAGAAGATGGTCCTGGAGACAAAAATCCCTGGCACTTTTAAAGATATATCAACCAATACAGCAGCAAATTTGCTTATGGGAAAGCAGACAAAATTGCAAAAACATGGAGACAGAAACTAGGAAAAGAGAAGAAACAGAATTAAAAAAAGAACAGAGCAATGTGGAAGAAATGAAGGACACAGTGCAGCTTCTTAACTTGTAAGGGAAAAATGTTATTGTCAAATACCGTG
Organism: Pomatostomus ruficeps; assembly: GCA_013400735.1. Taxonomy (NCBI): domain Eukaryota; kingdom Metazoa; phylum Chordata; class Aves; order Passeriformes; family Timaliidae; genus Pomatostomus; species Pomatostomus ruficeps. The sequence goes on along the minus strand of VYZT01024931.1, from coordinate 35,350 downwards.
CATGACATGTATGAACAATGAATACTTTCTAAATCCTGTACAGAAGCATGAAGGGTATAGAAATGTCTGCCAATATAGCCTTTCCTAAAAGATCCATCCATCTAGGGCAAAATTATGCAAGCAGCCTCACAAAAGCCTGCTCTACAGAGGCCAGTTTTCTCCCCTCCTGTCCTCTGGTGTTACTAGAACAAGAAGAAAACCTGGGAAAAAAATGGCTTTTTTTGTTCTCAGCAGTGCAGTACATAGGCCTTAATTTATGAAGACTTGTTCTGAATAGTCCTACTCTAACCTCAATGTACCCGCCAAAGCTGAGAAAGTTTGAAAACACTGCAGGCTGAGGATGTCCTCTTGTTTTTTTCATTTCATTTTATTTATTTTTAGTTTTCAGGTTGCTTTTAAAAAGCCTTGTGCTACTATGGTTATAACTGTGATGGTCAGAGGATGTGGGTGAGCTAAAATTTTCAGGTCTTTACTGGTAAAATTAGCATTACGGGAAAAAGGAGAAAACCTTCCTGGTGTACAACCCCTTCCCATCTACTTTTTCTGACCATAGAGGTTGGTCTAATAAAAGATTCTACTCCCACTCACCATCCTTATCTCCCCGGCAAAAGGATTGTATTTCATTTACAGCTCTAAGGGCCTTATACTACTATTTATCTTAATGCTGGAACAATCCTGAACAATGTGCCTCTGTATTTGATAGTCTGAATTTGAAGCACTAAAGGCAATTTGTGACATAACTCACTCAGGCTTTTTTTTTCCTTTTTTGGTCCCAAATGCATAGCTTAACTCACATAATCAGAAAGTGGATTTAAAAAACCCATTGCAGCTTTAATACTTGTAGAAACATTAGCAATTTAGAAAAAGGTAGTAGATAAAAACCCTGGAAATTTTAGAAAATGTTAATCCCTTCCCTACTGAAATATACTTGCCTTGCCTGAGGTATCTTTCCTAGAGAAAAAAAAAAAGAAAGAAAGGGAAAAAACAAGCTGCATTAAGATTTAACTGCAGGATTGAATTTAATTTTGTTTTATCACATTTGTATGCAGGAAATGTATAAGGATAACTAGTTCTTCCTGCAAAAGGTATCATCAGAGCATTGTCTGACATGTTTGTTTATGCAAAGACTGGGGAATGTGATGGAGAATGCTGTGTACCAGCAGTTGTAAGCTGTGCTAAAATCCAGTACAAAATAAACTATTGCTAGTTAAAGTATTTGAGAAGACCGTCTTAAAGCACATTCATTGCTGCTTGTGCAAGAACAGCCCCTCTGTGAACATGAAAGAAGAATTTTGCTCATCTGTAGTATGTAGTTATAAATTATTTACATTTGGGCTGGAATCATGTCCCTATTTGGTTTTATGAGAATATTAAGCATGTTTTTGATACTGGATAAGTAACGAAAAAGAACAAGTAATGAAAGCCAACAATATTAAGGACATAGCGATACACCCTAAGTACCTACTGCTACACTAGATGAGTACCTTGGCAGACATGGGTAATGGAGAGAGAGACTACAGATTCAGCTGTCATTTTCTTGTATCAGCTTACCTTCTAAACCTGTCTGCAAAAGAAAGGGAATAAACTGCTGTTTAACATGCATGCAAGAAAATTTGTTCTGCTGCTTATGGCCATGTAAGATTGAAGGATTTCTTTTGGGTTTATTATTAGCATAATCAGAAACATTGCACTCCATCATTTTGTGATAATAATCCTTGTTGTTACAGGGGCAAAATCGACAGCAGGATAAATCCTTTGTTCAGTTCCACTGGGACAAAGCCAAAATACTCATGTTCATAACAGATTTACTCTGGAGTTTACATTGGGGTAAATGAAATCAGAAAACATCGCAAACATATGTATTATGGACAGTAATGGGTGCCAAGTGTAGAAAATACAGCATTACCACTTGCACTCAGTTTTACCTTTCACAGTATTACTGGACTGCTTTTTTGCTCATGTCATCTGATCAGAAGGCTAACATCCTGTAGGAAAAAAACAAAGTGAATTTTATATAACCAATTTCTTTAAATCCTTGGATTTCCAGATTTCATGCTCCATCCAATGTGATTTCTTACGAGATCCAAAATCCAGTACCTTTTAAATCGACAATATTAGAGCTGAAGCAGAAGTTATATAGCGCTCCTAGGACTGGATTAGCATTTTTTCTGGCAAAGAAGTAAAATTATATTAACAGATTTGCCAAGGACTCTGATATGTGTGCTTACGGAGCAGGCAGTCAGAAGCAGTCAGAATCTCCAGAGAAGTGGTTCGTCATTGCCTGGGTGGTGCTAAATGTACCAGCTTGTTTAAATAGCAAATGATTTTAAATATGAAAGGAGGCTTCCTCCAAGAATTGTTATATTGAGCATCACAAAATTGCTGTGGTTTTTTTTTCCTCCCAGAGAGCTAACCTCCATCTGTTTCTGAAAGAGCTTAGCTTACTTCTTATCATGAAGGAGGAAATTATATTTCAGAGCATAGCTCTTTATCACTCACCAGTTAGTGGGGCTAAGAAAAGATTTGAGTAGATTCTTCTGACTGCAGTGCAAGCTCCAAGGAAACAAAAGGAACTGCCTGGAGGTGTTGTGAAGGCATAGTTATTTGATTACAACTTAACGTCTCACAATCAGAAAGCAACAAAAGGACACACGACATTTAGGTCATCACAGAAAATGCTGGCATTTGGTGGGTCGTATTTCAAATGAGGTCTGAAGTCTGAAATGCTGTTAGGCAGGCAACACACTGGAAGGAACATAAAGAGTGAAAGCACCGAAAAATGCAAGAGACCAATAGCAAAGGACAACACATTTTAGAAAATACACAATTTTCAGTTCCCTCCTCCGGAAGTTGGAGAGTAAAAGGAAGCAGCGATTGTTTGAAATGCCATCAAACAAGATATTTCAAGGACTTGGGATTCTTCTCCGTGTGTGTCTGAAGGCACTGGAGAATGTAACTTTTTACTAAACACCCAACTCCTGTGTTTACCTCTTATTGGTTGTTGTTGCAATGTTGATGGTTGGCTACTGTATATTCATGGCTTATGGGGGGCAACGCACCACCTTCCCTGCTACCTGACAGTTCCTGAGCAAACTGCGGCTTACCAAAACTCTTCTCCGTCCTGCTATAGGCTGTTAGCAAACACATTCCCTCACTCCCCTTTGGTGCCGTGTCTTAGTGAATGCAATTGAAGGCAGGCCACACAGTGGATAAATATCCAGTGCATCTTGCTTATCCAACCCTTCATTTGATAGTTTTATGCGTTGGCTGGTCTGAACCTTGAATACAGCATAGAATAATTATTTTCTGAATAGGTTAACTTGTTCAAAAAAAATTTTAATTAGGGCAAAGAAATGTCTCTTTTCAATAGCTGAGCCCAGTAACAGAAATATTTGCTCCCTCCCACTCCCAAAATCAAGCTTCAGGCATTAAAAAACCCCATGAAAAGATCAAAAAGTTAAAAGCAAATGAAAACCTGTGTCTGATAATAGACAGTTTTCAGTGTAGCTGTCACTGCTGGTAATACGTGAATCCTTTTGTAAACACTCCCACAGCTCACCAGAATGTACATAAATGAATACCACATATAGAAAATAATCACATATGTTGCAAACATGACAGTTTTATCAGTGCTAATAATACTATTTTATATACTCACAAAACACGTGGGAAGTTAATACTTTTAAATTGCCTAAATCTCTCGTTTGACAGTGCTGTACCTGCCCTGAATTTCCAGAAGAATTTATTGCAGTTTGGGTCTCCCACCTACAGGGCAATCACTTAGAAGTGCCCTGGATGGGCTGGGTATTTAGTAACAGGTCAGCATTTCTAGGGGCAGCTCTTACAAGGTAGTTCCCTTCTCAGAAGTCAAAGCCTAACACACACACAGCACTGCCAGCAGCATAAGCACAGCTGTGGCACTATACTGCTGAAACGGGGAGAAAGGATGCATTTAAGGAGACACAATACATTTCTCTGGTTCACTTGGCATAACCTGATGTGATTTTCCTTTCAACTTGCTGCAGTCCCACGTGTAAGTCAAATGGAGCAGTAACACGTGTATCTACAGCATCTGTAACAGTAAATTTGCTTGGACATTGCTGGTTTGTTGGAGGGGGGAGGGAGGTTCTTCCGTGGTTTGGGGTGTGTTTGTTAATGTGCAACATTTGCTGTGACTTCAGCATAGTGGCATCATTTTTTTAATTTTTAATTGGGAGTATTTTTGACCTGATGATGTCCTTAGGGTTTGGCTGAAATGCGTTTACTAGAACAGCAGGAATGTTTTCCCATTCTTGGTAAACTGAGAGCAAATAGAAAAGAAGGTAGTACTTTGGAGGTTATAAAAACTCATTGCTGCATGCCATCTTTTACTGCTAGCATTCCTGATGCCCCTAAACCCTCTGTCTGCACTACCCACACTCAGCTTGAAGGTATACTGAAAAGTCTCATCTTTCAGTCTAAAATAGCATCAGTCTTTTCCATTGCAAAAACGATCAGGAAGATGAAACCATTACAAAAGTCAGATCACTGGGGTTAAGCAAGTGTCACTCAGCTTTCAAATACCACATTGTGAGGTTTCCATAAATGAAGGGAGAGGAGGAGGGGCAAGTTTGTTCTCTCAGTGTTGCAAAAGCCACGTTCCTGCACTAGGAATGAGCAGGAATTCATGTCCACTGGGGAGAGGCAGCTGCTGAGGAGCTTCAAGATGGTTATACTCAGCAACCAGCACTCCAGAGCAATTATTAGAAATACTTGCCTAGAAGTCTTGCTGACTTAACCAGTTTAGGAAAGATCTTGACCCTGGTTCTGGACACAAGAAAACAAGAAACCCCTTAACTCATTTATGTGCACAGAGTGAAAAAAATAAAAAAGGGAAATAAAGCCTTGCATAATGACCTGGTACACTTGGTATGATTAGGGCAGAAATCACACAGCCTACACTGAGCAATTCTGTTCTTCTTTTGGGTATCTGTAGAAATGGCTGAGAGCAGAATTATCCTCCTCCTCAGCCATCCAGAGTGTTCTGCAAACAAGCATTGTTGCTAATGGTATTTGATTTCTAATACCTTTTAACTCACACAGTAAGAATGGGGACAACCTCTAGAGACAGCAGTAAGAGTTTCTGAAATGTAGGTGATAAAGATGCTGAAGTCTGCAGATATAAATGGTTTTGAATGAGGGAGACCAAGAACAGGAACAATATTAGCTGAGCTTACTTTTGGAGTTCTTCAATTGTACTTTGTGAGGGCGAAGAGAGAAGAAAGCTTATTTTATGCAAAATCAGAAGAAAGCTTTAGGCTTTTGATTTTTAAAAAGTAAACCTTATTATTTTTACTATATAGTTAAAAGCTGAAAATGATATCTTCTAAGAAACTTTTTACCCTTCTAACCAACAAAAAACTGAAAAAATCAACGAAATTTAAAACCCCTCTGTAACCAATTCTGAAAATTTTGAATAGACTAGTAAGACTACATAAAAAGTAGTTTTGCACTAAAAAGTAAAAGAATAATTTTTGCAATTCAGCATATTTAAAGACAATTACAAGAAACAGAAAATACAGGGGGAGAGAAGATGAGAAGTGTGAGCACAAATGCACATGCATGTGTGGGTACATGCATGTGTGTGTGCTTGCAGAATGATTTAGGAAGACATAAAAAAGACTATATATAACTCACTGCTGAAATCTCGATAGATGAGGCAGTTGGACAGGAGTTGTCAGATTTTAGCTGCCTCTACTGAATTCCTTTTCCTCCACAAATACCCCATCTTCCATTTTAGTCAGGAGGAAACTTTCATGCTTATTTTCTTGGAAAGCACCAGAATGTACATAGGCATATGCTGGTTTAAGGCATATCCATAATTTAGTAGCATTAGCCCTGCTACTGTTACCACTATGTTTCTGATAAAGAGGTATTCTGGTTGAATGTGACGCAGAAATAAGTTTGCTTATAAAACATGAAGATTTTATAAATCATAAAGATGGTGGAAACACTTACATGGATTTCCTCTAGAAGGGTAGTGATAGAACAACTACCACCACCACCAAATCAAAGAAAAAAGAGCTCAAAGAAATTCGTATTTTGCTGCATTTTGTTGACATGTAAGGAAGTCTAACTGAAATGAACTGGTGGTACTGGGGTTGACAACATTTAACATGCCCTGGATGATATTCATCACCATCCTGATTGATCAACATCAGCAGGAAGCTCATACCTAGAGCTAAATTAGGGTGAGGCACCAATGCACTGAAGGTCATGGCTGGCACTCTCATGCAAGGCTCCACAAGCAGGAGAAATAGTTTGCCAGGAGAATTCTAAAGTTCAATGCCAGATGCAAAGCCCTTCCCAAGGTGGGGTAATCCTGTGCTGTAACACAGGCTTGGGACTGGCAAAAAGGCAGCTCTGCAGAAAACAGCTTGAGGCTTTGGTGATGGCAACTTGCACAGGAGTCAGCAATACACCCTTGCAGCAGTGCAGGTGAACTTCTTTTTGGGCTGCTTTAGCCCAGATGTAGCCAGCAAGCTGGGAAAAATAATTATTCCCATGGTACTGGAGGGGCTTCACAGGAAACACTGTGCTCATTTCAGTTCAAGAGAGACATGGACAAGCTGGACTAAGTTTATTGGAGGGCCATCAAGCTGCTTGGCAGCTGGGAGACACGACACGTGTGGAAGGGGAGCTGGGGTTGAAGGAGAGGAAGTCAAGTGGGGTGCTACCTACCTTCCACAGCCTGAGGAGGAGTTACAGAGAAGGGAAACCAAACCTCCCAGGCACAAAGAGAAATAGAACGACAAGTTGCACCCAGGGAAATTTGGACTGGATATAAGAAACATTTTTCTATGCAGAAAAAGTGTTTAAGTCTTGAAGCCAAGAAAGTCTTGGAAACTCCACCACGGGGGATTTTAAAGTTTGACAGGTAAAGGCCTTGAGCAACCCTAATAGGACTTTGAAATCTTCTGCATTGTAATAAGAAGTTGGACTGGTTGACCTTCAAAAATCCCTTCTGATAGAACCTTTCTATGATACTATGCTTCTTTGAAATGATTTATCCACATGGGGAATTTAATTGACCAGGAAAAAAGAACAGCAAAAGTTTACAAAATCCTATAAAACTGAGCAGAACCAATTAGAATTAGAAAACTGTTTCTATAAGCCTGCTCTAAACCCCTGATTCATATCCGTATAGCTAGTTTAGCTAATGCAAGCACTCCAAAGACTAGTAGGTAATGAACCACATGCAGAAAGGGAGTCTAATGTAATGGCATGGTGTAGGTCAGTCCTGGAACTGGGAGGCAGGAGACATTTATGTTTTCTGCCCTGCCTATTTCTGGAGGTTGATTAAATGCTGTGTCTGAGTGCAGGTTTGCATCCTGACAGTTTGGCTTGGGGCATAAAACATTTGAGCCCCAATTCCACCTTTGAAATACAGTGAGCTTGTAGGCTCTCAGTGGAATAAGCGTGTGGATCTGGGATATGAGAAGAGAGCTGCCTATGCCAAGAGACAGAGCAGAGTTTTCCAAGCAGAGCTGTGCCTTAGGTCCACTGTTCTTGAGACAGGAGAAGTGAATGAAGAGCACTCATATTCCTCTCCTCACAGGTTTTACAGTGTAACACCAGCTGAAAGTGGGTATGGACACACTTTCTTTCAAAAAGAGCTAGTCAAGACAGAGGACACTTACTGTCTCTTTATACATTAGTAGCAGTTAGAGAGCTCTTTGTGGAAGCAAATGTTTGCTCAAAAGCTATTCACCCTGTCCCACCCCTAAGCCTGAAGAGTGTCTAATGTCTTAGGACATTTGCTAATTGTCAGTCTGCAGCTTTGTGAGGGCAGGAGAAAGTCAAAGGGAGGCATTTCCAGCTCTGCTGTGAGAGTTCTTCAACTGATGAGAATACAGTTCTTTATTGTTATTTTAAAGGGAGGAGGGTTGGTCACTTCTCAGAGGCTTATGTTTTGCAATTATACATACACACTTCTAATGAAGGCTGGCTCTGTGGCCCTACCTTACAGTTTTTGACTGGGTAATTACTTACTCAAAGACATATGCAAACCAGAGAGCATTAGACATATGTTTCACTTGTAAGGATGTTCACAGAAACCAGCAACCCCAAGCTCAACTATACAGGGAGCATTACACAGATCCAGTAACCTCATCCTTGCATGATCCCATGGCCACTGTGGGCCATGAGGGACAAGAGGAAGAAGTCATTCATTTCACAAGTACAGCCAAACTCTTTCTTCATGGTTGCTTCTTCAGTGCAGGGCACAAGGGACCCTGCAGCACTGATTGAACATGTAAGTAGTGACTATGCTACAGAAGAAGGATGGGAGTAGTAGTTCCTAAATAGTTCCCTAGTAAATACATGCTAAAATGTTTTTGCTGGTAAACCTTTGCCTGTGGTAATAGTATTAATGAGTAGTTTAGTCTTCTGTGGCTGTCTTCTATTTTGGCAGTGGCAGCATAAACAAGAACTAGCTCCTTCTCAAGAAATGTTGGTTTTATCTGTGGAAGTCTCTACATACATATCTCCAGTGTGTTTTAGGTTTTTTCTGTTGACTAAATTATAGTCTCTTTCCACTTTATCCACTAGACAGCATATTTACTTACCTAGCAAAGTAAACAGAGAAATATTGTCCCTGTTACCAGACACTTGACCTATTAATGCCCTATGACCTCAAATAATAAATTACTTCAGGTTTGTGATAACAAATATCTGCTTGGTCTGACTACACAAATAATACTGATTTTCCCCTTTGCAAAGGCCTTGTGCAACGTTGCCAAATACATTGCATGCTTGTTACAAATTCAGAAGTATTTATTGATTCAAGAAAAGTCAGAATCCAAAGTGTTAACAATGAGCTTACCTGAAATGAGTGTCTTTTTTCCAAGAAAGGTGGTCCAAGATGATTGCTTGTGAGACGGGAGTAAAATTCATGCAGTCTTAAATTTCCATTTTCACGAAAGCAGGTCCTTACTTCCAGACTTATATCAAATCTGCTTATGTTCTTCAAAACATGATGTACCACATCTTTTCTTTCACAGAGGTGAAGCCCTGAGCCTATCAAATGAGGCAGAATGTGAGTTAAGATAAGCAAGATTATATTTTTAAAACCTGCTTCGCCAATGGTCTTCAACCTGAAACTTGCCCCAGTTACTCTCACAACTTCAATCAACCTGGAAGTTCATTATTTCTTTTCAATTTATAAAGCCTGCATTCATATTATCAAGCAGAAGATAACCCTTGTGAGTTAAGATAAATCCATAGGCAGTGCTCACTTTAGTTCTAATTAGAATCTGCATGTTTATTATGGAAAATGCAAGTTGTATGATTTAATCTTTCATATTGACAACATTGACCATATTATTTCTGTATTATAAGTTTGCCTTTCACATATATAGCAATATAAAAAGGATTATTAACTTAAATCCTGTATTACAAACACTGATCCATACAGTGAAGCAATTACATTACAGCAGTTTAATATATAGAGGCATAGAGCTCTTTCTACCTCAGTCAATAGCAATTTAGCCATTAACTTAAATGAAAGCAAGATTAGGTCTAAAAGAGGTAAAATGCATTTTTTATAGCTACAGTTAATGACAATGTCAAAGTAAAAATAATGAGTCAAATAATTCATTGTGTACTACTGCCACTGCTATCTGAAAAAACCCACTCAAACCAAAAGCTCTTATTGTTAATGGCATTTATATCATCAATCAGAACATTTACAACATCTGGAGAAGGTAATAATTGCTTCAGCTTGATTCTAAACTTTATCTTGGATTTAAGTCCAAATAGTAATTATCAGGGTCTCACGTTCCTCAGATCCTTGGAGACATCAAAACTGCAAGCTGCTGGGACTTGTGCCTGCCAATTCCCCACGTGTGAGGAGCCTAGTGCAGTAGATGGTCTCTGAAAGTGCCCGTTGTCATAGGCCAGAGCTGACTGTCTACACAACCTGGAGTACTCATGAGTTCTCCTTAAAAGAGGTTATTCTCACTTCATACTCATACAGATAGATATATACATATACGTATATATATAAAATACAGGCATTCTGGTCAATGGCAAGTTGAATGTGAGTCAGCAGTGCCCTGGCAGGCAGGAGGACCAATGTGTCCTGGGGTGCATCAGGCCCAGCATCACCACCCAGGCAAGGGAGGGGCTTGTCCCACTCTGCTCTGAACTGGAGTGGCCTCACCTCGAGTGCTGGGGGCAGTTTGGGAGTCACAATATAGGAAAAATATAAAACCATTAGAAAGCACCCAAAGGAGGCCAGTGAGGACAGTGAAGGGCCTTGAGGGGAAGCTGTATGAGGAGTGGCTGAGGTCACTTGGTCTGTTCAGCCTGGAGAAGAGGAGGCTGAGGGGAGATCTCATTGTGATCTGCAACTTCCTTGTGAGTGGAAGAGGAGGGGCAGGCACTGATCTCTGTTCTGTGGTGATCAGTGACAGGACCAGAAAGAATGGCATGAAGCTGAATCAGGGGAGGTTTAGATTGGACAATGGGAAAAGGTTCTTCATCCAGAGGGTGGTTGAGTGTTGGAACAGGCTCCCCAGGGAAGTGGTCACAGCACCAAGCCCAACTGTGTTCAAGAAGTGTTTAGACAATGCACTTGGGCTCATGATGTGATTTTTGGGCCTGTCGTATTCACAGCAGGAAGGTGGACTTCAATGATCCCTGTGGGAATCCTCCAAGTCAGGGTATTTTATGATTCTGTGATATACTTCAGTCTGAAAACTCTCACATTCAGCATTGGAAACTGAGGTTCAGTTCTCTCCTCCGCTGTGACCCTGATAAAGGAATGACTGGCCTAGCTCATAAACTAGCTCATAAACTGGTCAGGGGTGGCAGATCCCTATCCACTTACTGTGAAAGCAATTCCATCACACACACAAAAAATGAAGAGGTGAAAATGAGCACAGAAGATCCTACCTGTACATGCAGAAGACCTACATGGTCAGCTATAAGTCAGGTGAAGAAAGTTTTTTCTAATGACAGTCACAGATGTGTGAAACTCTTGTTCAAGAAGAAACGTCTTTACCAACAAGTGCTAAAGCTTTCCAGCTTTGCTTCTCCTTAGCTATTCCAGGCAATCAGCTTAAATTAAGCATGTAGCAGGATTCTCTGTGATATGAAAAATTAGAATTTGATCTTCACTGGCTATGGCAGAGAAATGAAATTATGTTTCTCATAGCCAGAACTCTGACTTCTGCACGCTGTGAGACTTTCTAATGACATCAGGGCTTTTGACAATTTGAATACAGATTTCTGGCTCCACCTCTATGTGAGGTAAACCTGCACAACTTCTCACTTAAATTATTTGTAAAACCTCTTAGCTTCCTAGAATGGTAGCTGGAAGTCTAAAACAAAGGCTGGGAACTACTAGGAAACATACACAAGATTTGGCAGAATTGGGAGTTAAATGCTGGCTTCCAGCTCCGAGCAGAATCCCAGAGGCTATTAGGCATTTTGTATTTTTCAGAACGTTACTTGTCTTTGCAGTGCAGGAGATGAGGCAGCCAATACGAAGAAAATGTGGCAAAATCCAGTATACCTAAGAGGAATAAAAATATCTGTGTTTTCTGCCCCAAGGAAAAGTTTGAGATTAAATAAGAACCAAACCTATTTCTTCATGTATTTGAAACCAAATGTTAGCAAGAATTTTTTTGATGCTTGAAAATACCTCTTTTATTCCTTTCATATGGACATTGCTGAAGAAATGAGTGGGTGGTGATGTATTCAAAGCATGTCTTGTCATGTCTCATTAACTATATAAAGAAATCAACTAGTCTTCTTCAAATATATATAGGACATTAATAAGAAATTATTATTTTATTGATAGAGCTGACTACGGCTAGGAGAAAAGAAATGTTCTTGAAGCTACTTAAGACCCAGATTTTTCAAAATGTTACAGAGGACCTTTATCACTCAGCTGTCTGAAGCAATCCTCAATCAAAGTGATTTTATAGAAATAATATCAATATAATAAAATATTGTCCAAGAATATAGTTCAGAAAACTGTTCCTGGGATTTTATTTTGTAACTGTCCATGATTTGTCTTGGGCTTTTTTAGTCTTACAAATGGAGACCATTCTCTTATGATAAAGTTCTAGCCAATTGACATTATCTCTTAATTATTTTTATAACATATTCATTGCAGAATTTGTTCAGGTAAGAAGTTATTGTTTAATTTTCATGATGGATGTGCTCATTTCATGACTATTAGATTAGTGGAGAGTATACAGTTTGTATTAGCATGCATATGTCATTAAAGAATACAATGTTTTCCAGCTGTCTTCAAACAAAAGCAAGCCTATGAGATACTGATTTGCTTTTTCAACATCTACTCATGTGGATAGTTCCAGTTAATATTCGTGTGGGTAAGGATTACGTAATTCAAACTAAAGATTTTGCACTTATTTTCCTTTGTTTTGCCTGATTTTTCTTCTGTGTTCATTCTCTTAGAAAACATACACACAGAGTTTTTTCTTGAGATTGCTTTCATAGTAAGATTAATTTTTTTGCTAAATGCAGCCAGAAACAAATCAAAAGGGCAACACTTCTTGCCTAAAGAGGATGAATATTTCTGTTCTGTGAGGGAAATTCCTGAATTTCAAGGGAAACTGAAGGGAGGAACTAACTATAGGTCTTCACTCTCTAAATCCTTTAATGTCAATTAACTCCTTTAACAAACAAAAGGACCAAACGTTTACAGGGTGTCAAAAGAGTAGGATAGACTTTTAGAATTTCATGCCAAATTAGTAGTTCCTATACTTTGTATTGTCCTAGCAGCCAGGAAGATCCTGCACCTTCAGTCATGGGTGTTCACAATTCAGCCAGTCCACTGCTCCCACGTGCACCCCCAATTTTTGTCATGCCTTGAGGTTCATTGAGATTTAGAGCTCTGGAAGATCTGTGGGCTTCAGACAGACACAAAATCTGTCTTGAATTTCTGGGGGTCACTTACGCTTCTAGCTCAAAGCTACAAGGCAAAGGTGATGAGGAATGTAGTACTTTCAGCAATCCTTGTGCCCACAAGATGTAGGCTGGGATATGCTGAATTTCACTTCATCACCCTGCAAGAAACTCAGGACACAAAGGGACCCCTCAACAGGACGATGGACAGCATAGTTTATCTCAAAATTACAGCAGAGCACGATTATGGTTTACCTCAACAGTACAAGGCAGGAAGAACTCCTGCCTTCCACAGCATATAGATATAACTTTGGTGATCAAAACAGGATTTAGTGTCTAATTTCAGAACGATTATGTGAGCTTGGCACTCAGCAGTCACTTAATCCTGGCGGCATTTTACCACCTTCTTTTTGACATAAAATACTGGGAAGCTGAGGTACAAAGAAGAGCAATGCCTCAACTACCTGAGGGGATGCTGACATCCAGGATCTCAAGCCAGGCTTGCTTTGACATTGTATCTTCCATGAAGGTCACTTTTATTTCTTTACTGTTCCCACACTTCCCCAGGAAGAGATAAAAATATGGTATGGGAAATCTCGGCTTGGTGGGAAGGTTTCCTACTACTCGGAAAAATATAAACTCTGTGCCAGTACCCACACCTCCCACATTCCTCCTATGTTCTTCCCACGTTCCAGAGTAAAACTCTGCTCTATGTCCAGCTCCAGGAAAGAAGCTATGTGGGTCACTACCCTCAGACAAGGGTTCTTCCTGTTGGATTCAGGGGCACAGCAGCTCTTGCTGGCAACTTTGGTTCAGGACACAGGATCTGAGCTGTGGGGAACGATTCAGTCACTCCTGTGCCCAGGGCTTCCCATTACCTGCACTAGACAGTTCCCATTCCCCTTGTGGGACCCTCATCTCCCTGATCTGAAACACCAAACTATTTTTTTTAAGTGGTGCCAAATAGTGGGTTTCAGTTTCCATGCAGGTGACCAGGCACCTCAGGATTGCACATTTTGGCACCAAGCCTACAGTTTTTAACAGGGCAGAATTAAGCATTTGCTAGGACAGACATAAAGCAGTCGCAAGTCCTCTGTTTTCTTTTTTCTTTAGAGACTTTATCTTCAATAAGATTCCAATTGCCTTGATGCTGGTTGATTTTAGTGGACGCTTTCAGCAGCTTTCAGAAACAGCTCATGCATATGCAGTTAGTGGTAAATAAACAGGTATCTCTCTAATTAAAACACATCTAGGCAAGTCTAAACTAATTTAACATCTAAATGACAGGTTATAAAGAGGTAAGGAAAACCCAGAAATATTAGCCTTTGTAAAACTCCTTGGCATAAAAATTGTAAAATGAATGGAGATAAACATCAAGGCATCTTGCATGAAAAACCAAATTAAAAAAAATCATTGAGACAAAGTTATGGAAAGAGATAAAAGTCCATGTGTGCTGCTGTAAGTGAAAAGACGTGGCAAAAACGTGCTCAGCTTCCTCAAGATGCTATTAACATCTGAGTAAAAACACTACCGAAATGCAACAAACTAATTAAATTGGGCATACATGGGAACCAATGGGAATAAATTTTTATGCAAAAGCAAGGTTTTCCCTACATAAAGCAAATGCTAGGAGCTGGTGTGGTGGCAAGCAAGGAGTAGGGTCAAAGCAGGGCTGCCCAGGTGATGCTCACACTGAGGCACCCTGGTGCTGGATCATCACACTTGGATGTGGATGGACCCGATCACCAAAAATAGGGTAAAATCCCACAGAAAGAGAGAGCGTTGGAGGGAAAATTACACCTGTGACTTTCCTACAAAGGGAAAAAGAAACTGATGCAGGACTGCTAAAGCAACAGTGCCATCTGCTGCATACTCCCCTGTGAAAGCCAGATGATTTTAGCTGTCTCCTGCTCTGCTGCAGTGATGGCAGCACCTCTGAGAGCCCCCAAGTAGCACTGAGCTGAGGAGGGCAAGGTGAAATCCAGCCTTCCCTCTGGCCAGCCTATGTACCCAACTGTGTATATAGGCCTCTATAAAAAACATTTCAGGACTACTGTTGCTAGAGACATTCCCCATTAAAAAAAAAAATAAATTAAATGTTTTCTCTCTCTCAGTGTAGCAGGTCCCTGTGCTCGGACACTTTTGAAGGATCAGTCCACTATAAAGCTGTCTGTCAGCGAGACAGGCATTGTGAATGTGTAAGCAACCAAACAGCTGCTCTCCAATCCCTTTCCTATGATGTATTTCTGTCACCTTCTAAAAGGGCTTTCTGTTACTTGTGCAAATCTGGTGTCAGTTTCAATCCATAATTTTATACACAGTCCTTTTCACAGCCTTCATTACATTTCTGAATGCCTTTATATGTTATATTATCTGAAGTAATTATAACAGAGAAGTCTAATCAATATTATGAATTTTTACAATGCCTTCCATCACAGCTCTCAAAATTAATTTCTAAATATTGAACCTGACAGAACTCATAAAATACAGGTGTAGCCACTCCATGAACAGTTCTGGTGGATTTAATTCTATAATCCACATATTCATGTTTATGTATCTAATAATTTAAGTCTTTATTCAACGCTCTTACTTTTTTAAAGAGTTCCCCAAAAAACATATCCAGGACAGAGCAGGAATCATGATGAAATGGTTCCCTTACATATGATCTCCTTCTGGATGTATAACCGATTTCTTAAGGACATTTTGTAGGATGGATAGGATAGTCTAACATCATTACCCTAGGAGGTGCTGATTTAACAGGCCCCATTAAAAAAAATCCCCCATACTAGGACATTTGGCTTCAAAAATGTTTGTAGGCAGAAATGTTTGTAGGCTTCAAAAATGTTTGTAGGCAAAAAATTTTCTTGACATACTCCAGCATCTACTAATTTTCCTCATTAGACCACTCCTCAGGCACCCACTCTTTTTGTACACGTGCTACCAGAGCCCTGCAATTTGTCTGCTAGGGGTGTTCAACTTCAGTTTTCTGTTGATTTGCAGACTTTCAAGCTGTCCTCTATGTCCTCTGCTACTGTTCCTAGACTCATTAACAATGCAGGGAGGGAAGGCTTCTGGAATTCGCCAGTGTGGGATTCTGGGGCGAGATGCTCTGCGGTAACTCAAAGATGCTTCATATTGCAGACCTGATCTTCACAATTAGGGGTCCAAATTTGAATTTCAGAAAGAGATAAAACTTGTGATGGAATGTTTGCTATGATGAGAGATAAATTCCAAGGACTGAAGTCAGCTCCTGCATGGGTTCAACATATGGATCCCAGTCTCTGCTGGTAAGGAATGAACACACGCTCCACCATTAATGTACCTGAATCTCTGCCTTAGCACTCATGGGCTGCATCAAGGATGCATTTCTTCTGACCTGGACTCTTTCTTGGCTTCTTGGAAGTTTATATGATTACTTTAGATTGGAATAGCTGTAAGATCTGGAGGCTTCACATTAATTATTAACCTCAATATCCGACTCCTATATTTTAAGATCTACAGCTCTGAAAAAGGAAACACTGCTGGCAGTAGCTACATTGGGAGGGTTGAAATTTATTAGAAATCAAACTAATCTATACTGTCTCCTGGTCAGGAAATTGAATTCCAGGAGTTTGTGAGAGTCAACTCAGAGTTTACTGAGACTCTTAATTCACATTGATGAGGAACATTTGCATTGAGATAAGAAAAATCTGTTGATCTGTTTCTTGTTGCAAATCAAGTTTAGTCATACTGGAATCCAATCTACCATATTTAAACTAGTGGGACCTTCAAAAATGGAGAGCAGAGACTCTGTTCTTTAAAAATAGATGCAAGATTATCTATTAAAAATAAGACACACTCATTTTATGCATAATTAGCCAACAGATAGTTATAATCAAAGAGTAATAACAAGTTCCCATTATTTGGTTATGGGCTTCTGCTGGCTGAGGTCCAACAGCAGCAATTTTTGAGAGAGTTTTTTGTACTCATGAGCTTATCAAAAACAAGATTCAGCTCTCTATTTGCCTCCACAAAGTCAATGGACTAAACTTATCAAAGTCATAGGGTTAAAATTAACTCAATGTGTCTTCGTTAAATTGTTTATAATGCAAATGGTAGCTATTCACAAAAGAATAACAGGGACTCTGTAGATGGATATGTTTCTTTGTTACCTCACTGAGCAGCTGGAAGGTATCTCCATGAAGAAATATAATATATGACTTCTTGTGAGCCTGAAAGAAACCCTACCCTTCTATTTTGTAAACTCTTGGCTGCCCTTTTCCAAGAAGGTGATGGACATCTTTGTGCCAATACCAATTAAGTACAGTTAAAAACATTATTAAAAGCTCACAGCTGCAATTTATTCCAACTAGCACAATAAACCCTAAATCAATAAAGTTATGGTTATTCCGTCTGAAGTCAGAAATTCCAGCATTTGCTCTGCCTAACACCTGCTGGGGGAAAGCGGAGCTGAACTTCAGTGAGGGATGGCTGTGGCAGCTGTCTCTGGGAAGTGGGGAATGGCTGCAACCCCTGCCAGCCACAGATGACCAGGCCTAGCCTCAGGTGCCTTTGTCACAGCAAATGCCTGCAGGGATCCAGTTTGCCTAGGAACAGCTTTCTGCTGCCAGCAGCCCTCTGTGTGGGATGAAGACATCTCACACTGATGTTAAGCGAACAAAACTTTTTGAAACAACTGGATCCCAGTGCCACAGGCATATTCTGAGGTAAAAGCAGACAGGGTGGGGGGAGCTCAGACAAGATTTGGGGAGGTGTATGAAGCTGTTAGCATGCTCTGGCTAAACCTGTGTTAGTGCTGCTCCAGCTGCTGATGTGTTCTGTCAGCAATGAGTTAAATTCTTAGCGCAGACAAGGCGGAAGAGGTGAACATTTCTTGATTTCCAGCTTTGCAAACACCTTTGACCAATGTCTCAAAATGTGACAGCCTGAGAGCATATTAATGAGCAGCTACTTCTCAACAGGAACTGTAATATCAGCATTTCTTCTCCCTATGTTGTTTCCTGCTGCTATCATGAGTGGTAACACAGAGGTGCATGAGCAGCTCAGAGGTGACTCCAGCAATGTAGGTGCCTAAAACAGCCAGGAGGGCTTGGGATATGGAAGCAGATATCCTAACCTTGGAATGACAGCTCTCTTTCATCTGAAGATGGGGTTATGAATATAGCATTTATTTTTGTACCATCAAATAGAAATGATAACATAATGCACCAGCACTTCTGCTGTTATTCTGCAAGTACAAAAGTACATAAACTGAAAGGCCAGAGGAATGATTCTTTTGCAGTTATCCTTAATTCCTCTGTAGATACAGAAATATAATGGGAAGCCAGAAATGGACCTCTATGATGCCCTATTTAACCTATGGGAATCTTTCACTAGACAAAGGGGTGGGCACACTGTGTCAGAAATTATATACAGTGATAATAATATATTAGACAGGAGATAATGAGCCTTTCAGGGATTCCTAAATGTATTACTTGTTAATTTAGGAGGTACCCTGAGTGCAACTTATGAGGTGGTACTAATTTAGAAGGTATCATGAGTAACTCTGCTTGCTGGAGGGCTGAAATGTAAATCCCATTGTGCAACAGGGAAAATGAAAATGCTCCTTCCATTAAGTCTGAGATCTGTCCTGTACTTGCCACAGGGAATAGCATAATTTAGAAAGCTGCCTTCTAGGATGTTGAACAATCATGCCTCATCAGTGGGATCTCTAGATTAAAAATGTGAACATTTTTACATTACTAGAGGGATTATTATATTTTGTTTAATATTTCATATATTTGACATCAAACTACCATGTAACGAGTATAATGTATTAAAATGTCCTTCTAGTCATATTATTTGCCTGCTTTTATGTAATAGGACCCTATTTTTGTTCAGTGATACTGTATAGTGGTTTGATTTACATTTTGTAGTGTCAGGCTGAGATGGGAGTTTAAAACTGATTGTCATAGTCAGTTCAAATCTATCCCCAAGTTTCTATGGATCCTGACACAGGAGGCTCTCCTCGGAGGCAGAAGAGTTTTTGTGTCCTTCCTTTAAATGTAAAACTGATGCAGCATCACCTTCCATGGTGTTGGATGCACCTTCAGGCACCCAGAAGTAAGCAACAACACTATTTTCCACCCTAATTTATGCCTTCCAGAACTAGTGAATAAATTTCACTATTATGCTGTTACTGCACCTTATACTGTAACACATTGCTGCACACCTACAGCCCCCACTGTACCCAGCGGTGGGGTGAAGCTGGGAGGAGCTGTTCCCTTGATCCTGCTTTTCTGGGGTGGGTACCTCATGCAAGGACACCCCCTCCCCCTAAAAAATCACCTGACAGTCATGGCAGGGCAGTTCTAAGCTTCACACCACACACGCATGGCAGCTAGGTTAGTCCAAACCGTGTAAGCAAATTTGTGCCTCCTTGCTGGATCCTGTTGTCTTTCCTTTCTTTATTCTACCTTTCTTCCTCCTGTCCTGAAGTTTAGTGAGTTCAGAGCAATTATGAACAGCATAATTGTTACTGCTCTCTGTAACTGTGGCTATGCTTCATTGCTCCAGCTTCAGACTACAGCTTCCCTTTTATAGGGCTGACACCAAAGAATAGGAGTAAATTCCACACAGGTGAAAGGGAGTGAGGCAGGCATATTTTTACAGCAGAGAGGGAGATCTAGACATAAATCTCACTGTCTACAGCACATGGTAAAATCTAGGGCTAGACAACAGAATCTGTTCTTGTTTTATGTGTTTCTAAATCATTCTGTAGCAGTATTAAAACAAGGGTCCAAAATCCCTCACTTCCAAAGTAACACAGACAGTGAATTTATGGGGGTCTTCACAGGAAACAGGAAGGGATCTCTGGAGGATGTCAGGAGAGGACGGGACTTCTTGCTTCTTCCTGGTGGTGCATGGACTCTTTACTATGCCTTTAACATTGCAGTAGCCCTTCAGGAGCTGGTCAAGGTAAATGTCCACCTAGAATCATATCGGAAACTCAGGATTTAGGAGGTACAGGGACACAGAAAAATGCCACTAAGTGCAAAGTATATTCTGCTCTTCAGACTAGTTGCTGCTCCCTGAGGTTTGTTCTCAATTTTTCACTTATTCCGTTTGTTTGTCTTTTTCTTCGGCTTTTTTTTTTTTTGCTATTTCTCTGTGTAGTTAATGAAGAGAGGCCTCTACTGATGATTAACTTGATTTAGATGCCAAATCCAGAAAAGGAGGGTTGAACTGGCATCAGTCAAGCAGTCATCTTTAATTAAAAATGTTGAAACTTGTTAATAAGAAACAAAGAGACAAAACAAAAAAAAAAAAAAGGAAGGAGAGTGGGGAGCAATAAGAAAGAGAGAGCATAATCAAAAAGGAATGAAGGACAAATGAAAGGAAAAGGCAACAGAATTAATGGGAAAATGCAGATAGCTGATACAGAAGAAACTGCACATCAGTTCTCCTGGCTTCTTACTACACTGATGAAATATCTGGCAACATCCTCTAAGGCGGTAATCCTTTCCCCTTTGTCCCCCTTATATTTATTAAGTATCTGATATTTTAAAATATTCTGTTGCTTGCATCAACTGTGACAAAGCAACCGCAGAGCTTTTCTGCTATGCATTTGTTGTTGAATATGCACACAAGCCTAAGTCCTCCTCAGAATAGCCAGCTGCTGGTTTGGGGAATACAAGAGAGGAGGGACTGTTGGGACAGTTTGGTAATCATCACCCTGGCAACACTGGCAAGAGAAAAGCGATGCTTGTCTTTATCCAAATCTAGACTGTGCTAAATGGATGTAAATGTGAAAATGACTTACTGAGAAAAGCTATTAGCTTCATGGAGAAGTCTTGAAATGTCACTGCTTTGCAACATTAGCCTTGCTAAAGAACATTAAATAGCCTCTCTAAAGGACACCTGAGACATCAGGAAGAATTCCAAGTCTCTAGTGAATTTCCACATTCTCCCCTAAGGTTAGTCCCTATGAGGACTTGGACATGCTGGATGAATTTTCTCACCCATGCACTCTAATATCGGCATGCCAGTCCAAGAAAGATGAAACATCTTAACTGCTGTAAATTCGTAACTTTGAGCAAAATGATAAATAAATTAAATCTATCTCCAACATGGGCTTTGTGAAATCGAAAATTTACCAGTTCTAACTAACAGCATTAATTTCCTTTCTGTTTTCCAGTCTCTGGGGCATCATTTAGACCAGAGCAATCTCTGGTCCTCCAAGTGGGACTAGAAAATGTAGTACCTGAAGTCTCTGAGATACTGGCTTCATGTTTTTACACAGTATAAGAAGAGGCTATGTAGGCTCATAGTAAAGACAGTTAGATTTGCTTATCCAAATAAAATATGGGTGATGTAGGGCAGGGTTAAAGGATATACATCAACTTTTTACAAACAACCACCTACTAAAATTCTGAAGTTAAATAAAATTTTGAATCAACTGTCTCTAGGAGCAGCCCAGACAACTGAGCATGGAAATTCCATTTGAGCATCCTACACACATTGAGGCCAAAATGAACTCCAGAAGCATTCAGTTTGGTGTCAGATATATACATTTTATTAGACAAGAAGGCTCTGTAGAATTTAACTTATTTTCTTCTTTTATGGGATAAAGAATGCATTTCAAATTGTTTACTGTGAGAGCTACCAAACTTTCAGTGACAGAAGATGAATGTGTCTTCTTTTATGATTATTGAGCAATTAAATAAAAGACCAAATGTAAATTCTTCCATATTTTAAATCCCCACATAGATCGATAAAAATGCCACAGAACTTTGTGATATCTAATGGTAAAAAACACACAGGAGAACTGATGTGTAAGTAATTCAAAAGCAGCATAATTAACTATCCTATGTTTTAAGTCCTGTTCTGATGCTAAATTACCAGCATTTTATTTGCTGCAGAATATGCCACTTTTCAGTTGGCTCATACATATTCTTGGCATACTACATTGCAAAGCATGGTAGCAACCTCCCAAGTACCTCCAAACATACACACACACAAAGGCACACACACACATACTCAGAGAGATTTCTTTAAATAAATTGAACTCAAAGTTAGTATTTTTATGGCTTTATTTGTGGGCAGACAGAACACATGAATTCCATTCTTCACAGTGGTATTTTCAAACTGGAAAGAGAATGGAAGTGTGCTGAAATATATAGAGGACCCTTGTGCATAGCAATAGCTGTGGAAAGGCATTATCTTAACCAAGTCACGCTTGATTGAATGAATTTCCCAAAGTGAAGGTTTCATTCTTCCGTATTCTTCAGCTTTCCTGTCAGTGCCATTCACAGGGCACTAGATTACTCTATACCAGAGAGAGTTCTCTGTTTACACAGACAAACAGCCTAGGAACCACTAATAGCCCCTGTTGTTCCCTGTAGTGAACGTATATACACATGCATGGGATAGTACAGAAACCCATATACACATACAGAGACTTTCACTATGTTTAAAAAAAAAAGGACAAAGAACAAGTAAGGAAAGTATAATGATAATAACAACCATGTTTTCTAGGTGGAAGCAGTTTTTTACTGTTACAGTTTTGCTGTTACTCACTTGGTAGCTTCTTATAGCTGATTTTGGAATGCTGTTTCTGAAAAATACAGGGGCTTCTTTTAAACGTGTCCTGCTTACACCTGTTTTGAAGTGGAGCATTTTAATACCTAGGGAGAAAGGTTTTTTTGACATCAAAAGCATTTGTCACAGGGCATTGTAGGTGTGTTGTTGTTTCTCTGATACATCTCAGCAAATCTGAATATTATACTATGCTGAGAGAGAGTGCTTTGTGCCCTCTGCACACATGCTGCAGAGGCAAGGAAGGCCAGGCAAAGGAAGGCATTGGTACCCTACAGTTTCACTGACCTGACTTCACATGCTTAAATTAGTCTGCAGATGACCTGGAGCTCTCTCTATCTCTCTCTCTCTATCAACCATAGAAACAGTGTCTGGAGACTAACCACTGCCTGATACCTTGAAGGCAAGTGCATAAAGCTGGAGTTGTGAGCATGACACTAGTTTTGGGTAGGTTACCCATCCTGTCACCAGTAGCTGTGAGCCTGTCAGGCTCCTCTGTCCTGCACTCCTTCCCTGGAGGGTGGGAGATCAGACTCTTCATACATTTTGATGCCCACCCACACCTGGCCACGCTGCCTTTGCAGGAAGAGAAAAGCAATTCATTGCTTCTGTGAACACGCCAATGATGCAAAGGCTGGGGAGCAGGAAGAAAAGGAAGCAATACGTATTTCCCTCAGAGAGTTGTATCAAAAGAGTAATTTTTGGTTTTAAATGTCTGAGAAGTGGAAATTAAAAGCGGGCTCTCCATCAATGAATTTATGGTATCTGAAACTCCTCTGGGCCCATGGAAAACATAAAGCTCTGCCCTTTGGTCTTCTTTTCACTCTGCCTGGGTAAGCTCACTTTTTGAGGCAGCATAATTTGCAGTGACCTTTTCTGAAGCTGTTGATGTACTTCCTGCTTTGCTGGAAACCACCCTTTTAGCCATGCATGATGTGACTCCACATACATTGGAGTATAAATTTCAGGCTTTGTCATTAAACCCTGCAAAGTAATCCCGTGCTGTAGGCAACTGTACTGGTGCAGAATGCTATTGGTACTGCTGGGCAGTGCTGATGGGTTTGTTTTGAAGGCTGGTTGGCCCTTGTTTCACCACAGATAAATGTATGGAATTGGTGAGGGAGAGGCATCTTTAATAATTATTATTTTGCCTCTTTCTTGTAGAGAGGAATGATCATGCAATTTTATAAAAGGACTTTCAGACTTACTCCATATGTGAGTATTAAAGTCTGCCTCTCTACTGATATCTCTAAAGCCTTATTCCCATTTAAACATTTACTGGGTTCTTAAATCTGTTTTTTGCACATATAAAATGGGAAAAGTATATACTGTCATATAAATACAGGCCCTTCTAGAGTCAGAAGTTTTCCTTCATCTGTACGTACTTCAAGATTTCATCTCCCACATAAAAGAATGGCAGAAGAACATGTGCCATAATAATATACACATTTTGTTACTATTTTGTGAATTATTGTTATATATTGTTATTTTTATAAAATTATTTTCATGCATACTAATTAGAACTGTGCCAGACAATCGGAAACACTCCTTGAATCACTCAAGAACTGCTGTCTGAAGGCTTTGCAGCAAATTTACCCTTGAAATTTGGTGAAATCATAATGACAAGATGATTACTTCAGTTTCTTTCTTTTTCTTTCTTTCTTTCTTTTCTTTCTTTCTTTTCTTTCTTTCTTTCTTTCTTTCTTTCTTTCTTTCTTTCTTTCTTTCTTTCTTTCTTTCTTTCTTTCTTTCTTTCTTTCTTTCTTCCTTCCTTCCTTCCTTCCTTCCTTCCTTCCTTCTTTCCTTCCTTCCTTCCTTCCTTCCTTCCCTCTCGCATGTGGTGGAGACCTGTGAGGCTTTTTTTTTTCATTGTTTAAAGAAATAAGCTGAAGTATCAATGATTTTTCTACTTGCAGAACTTATATGCTGTGGTATGTTTTCTCAAGTAATGTGCTGGCCTAGTGAAGTAAATAACAAGTCCAAATCTTTCCAGAGTCAATGTTTAGATTCATCCTCCTTCACTGAATTACTAACTGAAAGATCTGGTTTCCTGAAGCTACCTGAAGCATAATAAGAAATTAATTCATATATATTCGAAAAAGTTTAAACTGCAGAATGCATATTCTTTTAGTAAAATGACTAGAAACTGTTCTTTATGCTGACAAAAAAAAGAGGAATTTGATGGAAAAGAAAAACATATGGAGAAAATATTGGCAAATTGGCAAAAAAAAGTTGACATATTTTTGAAACAGATTAATAATCATAAACTTTTAAATCTGAATTTCAAGATGTTTCAACTGGATTCTGAAAAATTCTCTTTTGAAATGCCACTTCAGTTCACATCTTGGAAATTTTCCACGTCTTGGAAATTGGTCTTTGTAGGTTCTTGCTGCTTTACTCATGTAATAAGCTGGTGCTCTTGCCCAGGTGACATGCCCACGGGTGCCCCACAGGGCTTCTGGGACAAGGCAATGTATTTTGGGAATTTACCAGTCACAAGTGGCATTAAGAATTTGGCCCATGTGCCAGAGTTGGCGAGTAGCCTCAGAGCAGTAGGTACAATACATTTCAGTATTAACTTCCAGTCAGGAATTACAGCAATACTTCAGACGAAAATGTTTTTCTTTCAGTCAAAGGTTGAATCACTAACTTTGGTTAGGCCAAAAATCTGAAACCTTCTGGTTTCCAAAGGCTTTGCTTGTTGACTAGACTTTACGCAGAATGTAGCTTTCTTTCAATTTAAAATAAAAATAGGTGGAACCATTTCACAAGATCTGACCAAATGTACCACCAGTGGGGTTGATGACAGCTGAGAAGCAAATTCTATAGGCCTATTGTATATTACACTTATCCCAACCAACTTGACCCTTGACTATATTCTTTCTACTTTGTTCTTGTTTTTTGGCCCTTGCTTTTGTCCACATCAAGAGTTTCTCTAAGCACCTTGAGAACTTCTCTGAGCAACAGCCATAGAAAAGCCACCGTGCCAGGAAAGGATCCTTTCCACAAGTGGATCTCACATTTTCCATTCCTTTGAAGAGCACTACCACCACCAAAAATAATAGATGCATCAAAAGTTATGTTGCTGTGAGGCTTAGGATGAGAAAACCTCAGTGCTTACTATAAACTAGAGTAATATTCCACATACAGTTCTCTGAAAGATTATAAAGTTAAACTTGTATCATTTGATATACATGTAAGTGGTACTGCTGTCATATATTATGAGCTATGACTACAAGCCCTGCAGCCTTCCAGTTCCTTTTTTCCCTGTCATGTGCACAGCTAATATCAGATGACAACGCTGAGATCCACCAATTCTTTTCTAATGCCCTGCTCAGAACTAGAGCCAGCATGTGACATTACACATTCTATCTCCCTCCTGTGCCCTTGCTTGCTTCTTCTATCTTGCTCCCTCTCAGATGCAAATACATATGTAATTATTTGTGTCTCATGCATATTTCTATACAGTAACAGTGGTATACAGTCTTTTTACAGGAAGAATTCAGAACACTGTCTTCAGTCATGAGATACAATTTTCTGTATCTCTGAGAAAGGTATTTATAAGAGTCTTGGCTGAGGAATGAAAAAAAGACTAAAGCAGATCAGTAGAAATTATTTTCTTAATGGCAAAATATGAATTATACATTAAAGTACCATTTATTCAATCAATTTTATTATTCTGTTTAAAAAGGCAGTCACTTTTATGTGTTTCATATGCTTACAAAGGTTTATTAGCTTGAGTAAAAGGTCATTATTATTCAATTGAATAATTTAATTTTAAATTATTGGTATTGCACTTCATATTATAACTGCTTCTTCAGATGCATTTGATTATGTCAAATTTGCCTTTTAATCCTCTGTCTGGAGATCATTTCCTTGAATTGTTCAGTGTTTCTCACCCTCTTAGTGGTATCCTAATGGACACACACAGTCCAGCCTCACATCTTCCATGTAAATTACTGTGCATACCTCTTCTAGTCAGATCATATCAGAGGCTATCTGGTGTCATATAATCCTGGATACTGACATATGGAAAATCTTTTCAGGTGATTAAAGCCATAGGCATCTAATTTTCCTGCAAAGCAATATTGAAGTGTTTACGTGAATGCCAGACTTAGGAATATGAAATGGGCATTTAGAAAAGTTAATAATCTGTCCCTAATCCCCTCCAAGAATTATCTATTGGTATTTCTAAAAATAATTGCAGCTTTATTCCTTGTTGCTAATGAAATCACATATATTAGATGCATTGTTTATTAAAAACATGGAACTTTGCATGGGTGAAATAAATACATGTAAAGCTACACAAAAAATATCTTTGCATTTGAAATACATATTAAATTTAAAAAATTCACAGAATATTTGTTTTCTTGCTTTGCTTGCTTAATGCTTGAGCAAATACACCCTTCAAAAAGGTTTCATGTTTGCTAGAAACATAAGATTTGTCCTTGACTGCACACTTGGAGACTCTGATTTCTGGGCCTAACACTGAAATTCTCAATTAAGATAACAAATCATACTCAAAACAACCCAACACAATAAAATATCAGGGCAGACAGACCCAGAGTGGAATATCCTGTGAGCAGCAATTCCTCATTGCTAGCATTCAATGCCACACTGATAATGTCAGTGCGGCCAAAGGTGCTGGGTTTACTCGCATGTACCTACGAATTACATAATTGTCTGCTGTTATCAGGCTGCTCCTACCTCTGCTGAGGAGTTTTTCACTCAGCCAGAGATTGTCCATTAACTTCACTAGAAGCAGAATCAGTCTTTTACAACCTTCCATAATTTTGAACAAATTATGTTTTAGAAAGTAATCATTGATTCCTGAGATTTGACATAGGAAGCACTTTGGAAATGGCTTTGAGTACTTGTAATTAGCTCAAGAATTACAGTCTCATTCCTCTCTTACACTGCCATTACAAGCATTTATCTTAACCGATTTCAGCGGAGCTGCTTCTGTTTTACAGTGGTGTGAGGGAACAAAAAACCCAAGTTGCATAAATTGTTAACAGCTCTTTCATACTGCCTCTTTATTACCAGATAAAACTTTGATGAAGGACATTCACAGAAGATCAATATGAGAAACCACATAAGACCTGACTCTTATGCTACTGGCTGATACTGAAAAACCCAGAAATAACTATTTGTTTTGGAAGCTCTTACTTAAGGTGATGACTGAGTTGATGCCGCTTTTCCTGAAAGAAATATTTCACCTTTAGGAGATGTACTGCCTCCTGAGCAAAGTTACCTCATAGCTCGGATTGCAGGAATATGGGAAAGGGAACGGAGAGCAGTTGTACATCTAGCAATGAGCAATCCATCCTTTGTGTGAAGGAAGAAGCCACAGTCCTTTCTCTGCTTTGTGCAGATGCTGCTCCTGGCTGACGTGAAGCACTGCTGTCAGCATCCTAGGAGGCTCCATGGGAAGGGCTGCTTGTCTCTACTGGCGGAAGTAGGAGCTCTGTGGAAGTTTGGGATCTAGTTCCAAAGAACTGGGAAATTGCCTCATCATTGGCAATCTCTATGTGTAATTTATACAGGCCAGAGCATAGCTGTGGGGTAAACAAAAAAAGGTATTGAACTGGCCAGTAATATTTTGTCTGTGAGCTAATATAGCTCAGAATATATTCACTGCCAAAAGCAAACATTTTCCTTGAGATTCACTTAGATAGCAGTGTTTGTTTATGTTGTGGTTTACCTGTGTATGAAGAAGGGAGCAGGAGTAGAAATGCCATTTCAACCACAGAGAGAAAGCCTAATTTATATTAATATTTCTCCAAACGAATAGCTGTCAAATACACATTTCTGAATGTCTGGCAGTCTGCTTTAATTTGTTTCTGCCAAATGAAGAGCAAATATTTTATCACAAGTTTGTTGTTGTTTTTTTTTCCTAAAAAAAGCCCCCAAGTACCACAACAGTGAAGGTTACAGAAGTGGCTATTTTTAGAAAGTTTGCTCTTCACACACTTAATCAAGACCATCATACTTTACTTGCTTTTCTCCAACTGTTACTAAAGCCATCCACAGCCTTCAAAATCCAAGAATTATGAAGTGGAAATGCCTGTGCAGTAAAGCTCTCAGATGCAACTGAGTCTTGATGACAAGCTTAATCCCAAGCTCAGTGGAAGCTCAGTTGTGCTCCTTTTTGTCCCTGAGGTAGTTGAAGAGGACATCCAGCCCACCCTCGACGACCTCAGGCAGGGGCCGGGACAGGGGGTTGTGGGCGATGTGGAGGCCTTTGTCCATGGGGTTCCAGGCAACGCGGCGCAGCCGGCGCAGCAGGTACAGGTCATCTGGGATGGTCTGTATGGCATTGTAATCAACGTTCAGTAGCTCCAGAGTGCTGATGTAGCACAGAGACCGCGGCAGACTGCGGATGTTGTTATTTTCTACAATAAAGATTTGCAGATTGACCAGATACTGGATACTCTCTGCGATGTTTTCCAGCTTGTTGGACCCTAGGTGCAAGAAGTCTAAGCTTCTCAGGGCAAAAATGCAGAGGGGAATCTGCACAAAGCGGTTGTTACTGAGGTTCAGTTTCCTCAAACTTGTCAGGTCGGTGAAGCTCAAAGGCAGTTGCGAGATGCAGTTGTGTGAGAGGCTCAGAACCTCCAGCTTCCTGCACAAGCTGAGCTCTGCTGGCACTTCTTTCAGGCAATTCATGTTGACAAACAAGACCTTCAGGTTCCTCAGCAGCCCGATCTCCTTAGGCAGACTCTTGAGGCAGTTGCCACCCAAGTTCAGCACTACCAGCCTGTCCAGCTTGCCCAGCAAAGGAGGAATCACCACCAGCTGGTTGCGTGAAAGGTTCAGCTTCTGCACCTCATGCAGTCCCCACAAGAAGTCAGGCGTGCTGGTCATCCCTTTCATTATGAGGCTCAAGCTGACATAACGCAATCCCCGTTTCAGCAGTGACTTGGGCTCTCTCCCGGCGAGAAGGGCATCTTCCCACGCAGGTAGCTTTGGGCCTTTCCTAAGGAAAACCATGCTCCTTCGCCCCTCGTCCTTCGAGTGCTCTGTTCCCATAACACTCTGGTTCACTCCTGAGAGAACTGAGGTTTTATTCCCTTGCAATATGCAAATGCCAGCAGAGGATAACAGCCTGCAGGAGGTGGGAAAGTCAAAGCAAGGAGACAAGGAGGAGCCTGTGAAGTGCATCTCAGTCCACCGGAACAGTTTCCATAGCTGCTGAGGGAAAGTTTCACTTTTGGGGGCTTATGTTGATCTTGGTGCACAGTCTGTAATGAAACACTTGCTCCTGACTTGTGAGCAAACCTGTTCAATTCAAATTGAATGCCACAAGACAGCTGTCACTGTCATTTGGCCTGGGCTTTATTGGACAGATATGTATCTTCACTGCAAAAAGGTCACAAGGATGCTGTATATAACTTCACCATGTCAGCTTTCTTGGCTATCTGGTACATACCATGGCTGCAGGACAATTAGCAAGAGTGACTTCAAAAAAAAAAAGCAAACAAGCAAGCTAAAGAAGAAAACAAGCAAAGAAGCCATCATTTCAGTTCAGATTTAAAGGATGTTTTCATAATCACTTTTATTTTGGTTCCTGATTTCCCTGAAGTAGTTATCAGTCTACCAGAAAATGTTGCATGCTGCAAAAACGCTGATAAAGACCTTTTATGTCAATCCTTGTTTTCTGCTTAGTTAAAAAAAAAATGTTCACAAAAAGTTTTAGCTTTTATATCTCCTTTGTGGTGAGGATTGGTCTCTTTCTTTTCAGAAAGGGTACCAAATTTACTACAGCAATGACATTTTGCAGTAGTATCTCTGCCCACTTTCTTTCTACCCACGGCACCAAGTGTCAGCAGTCATACCACAGAGTTCTAACCAAGTTACTCTGTCCTAAATGTCCTGTGCTACTCTCACATGTATCAACCAGATTTTTGGGGTCTGATTCTTCTGTGCTCTAGAAAATGGAGTCTCTTGTTGTCCCTTTCCCTGTGAACTTTCATGTCTTCCTGGGCTATTCTAGGGTACAGGGGGACCAGCAGTTGAATAGCTTGAACTATAAGTGACATTTAGATCCAATATAGAGGGGCTGATGGAAGAGGAAAGAAGCAGTGAGGTATTATAATACCCAACAACAGCTGAAGTGAGCTCTGCTGGTGAAAGGAAATTGTATTGCTACAGGACTAGGTATGCAGTGAGTTTAAACTCAAAGGGACCATAAAAAGGTTCTGCAAAAACTTCAGGTATCATTTAAACTAGGTGAAAATTACAACAAATAGTGCAAGACTTTCAGGGCTTTTTCTCTCCATCGAATCCGTGGTGATGAAGATGTGTTGCTGCCTTCTGAGAGATTTGGTGATGAGTGTACCCTCCCTTACCATCTCATTTCAGAGATCCTCACCTTAAAACCTTGCATTAGCTCAGATGCTAAAGGATTATGCAGAAAACTGCAGCTGGAAGTCAAAGCACTCCAGCAACCACTTTGGAGTCAATCCCCACAGTCCCTTCTTACTGCCAAGCTCCACTCAGTCTCCTTTGAGCTTTGGGTCCCTCACAGAGCTGCGTATGCTTGGGAACAGAGGAAAGAAAGAGAGCATTCCTACATGTGTGTCTGACAAGTCGGGCCCTGCACCAGGAGAGTGGTCAGGACCACAGTGAGCAGTGTGAGAGAGTGGTGAGCTGAGTGAGCCAAGCAGTTAAAACTTGTTTTTGAAGAGGGCTGCATGGCATAAAACCAGCTGGTGCTGAGGCTGAAATATTGCATTCCCTGGAGTGCCTGGGTGAGCCTGAAAAGGGCTGAGGTCGGTTGTATCTGGTTAGAGTGAGTTGGCAGCCTGTGAGTCACAGATCCCTCACTCACAGGCACTTTTTGCCAGTATTTGTCAGTTTACTAACGAATGTTATACTAATTGCCACTGCAGCTGTAAGCTCTGACTCTGTGTTCTCATTAACCATCATCCCCATAGGCTGCCCAGAGTGGCAGAGATAATCCTGACGCTGCAGGCAGAAGAGATGCTCAGGGGGAAACCCAGTGGCTTGGGCAAGACTGGGCCTTGCATGATGGGGCCCTAAAATGTGGCCCTTCAGCCCAAACAGGTGGAGAAGCAAAAGCATGAGCCTCTCATGAGCTCTGCCTTTGAGTTGGCTGCCCAGCTGCTGTTAAAAATGCATTTATTATTAGACAGTATCCATGGATTTGAACATGGCATTTTGCTTCTGCAGTGGCAAACACAAAGGGAAGAAAAAGGCTTTTTAGAGAGCATTTGTAAAATTAGACATTTCCCTTCTTTTAGTCTCACTGCTGAAATGAGGAATCTGCTGCCGAGAATCTGCCAGAGACCAGCTTTGCTCCCCGTGACTGAGCTCCCACCTTCAACTGTGGCCCCATGGTCACTTCAGAGCTCTTTCTTCCACAGATCACTTTTAATAACAAATGAAAACAAAACACAAAGGAAGCACAGTCTCCCTGTAGCCACTGCCTCCCCCCATGGCTGGCCAGATATTTTTGGATGAGAATGTTGTCCCCATCTCCAAAACACACTGGAGTTCACTGCCTGGGGACTTGGCAGTGCCAGCTGTGGCTTCTCACCACAGAAATCCTCATTTCCTAACAGCGTGACTCAGCCAAAGTGCTCTGTACCCTTCCCTGGCTCTGCATCACACTGTCCATTTGAAACTAAGCCCGTGATACAGCCCAGCACAGTCTGGGCTGGGCTGTTGCTGGAAAGCTTCACTGGGGGATGTCTATCAAAGAAAAATGCTTGCTCTGCTTCAGCCTCACAGCATCTCCTGCTATTGCACTGCTGTAGCTCCACAGCCTGCCAGACATCAAGCAGCAGCAAAGAGGATTTAAAAAAGAAATTCCACATCTGCAGCTCTCATTGTCCAGGTCCCTTCCTGCCTCTGTGAGTGTCATAACCACTCTTTGGGAAAAAAAAGACAAACCATTTCCTATTCTTTGTTCTCCAACAGAAAAACAGGCTATTGAGCATGCTTGCAGTTGTGGAGACAGGGAAGCTCTGAGGTAATAAAATTAAATTTTTCTTGAAATGAAGATAATAAAACCACAGTGGCCTCATCTGGACATCTCAGGAACTAAAATTCTGTACAAAACCAGTCTCTAGTCTCTTGGTATCCTGGTCTGGTTTTGTTCAAACACTTTTCAGTTCCCTTTTTTCTGTGTTGCCTGCTGCCTTGCCCTGGCCCATGCTATGCTGGGCTGTGAGGATGGATCCATTCCTTTGGAATGCTCTTAGGCAGCAGTGACCTGTGTCCACATAGCCTGGCAGAAAGCAGAAATTAATTTAATGCATGCAGGTTTGGAAGCCCAAATCACTGGGCTTTACATGACACATTGTACTTGATAATCCTTTGTAGATTAAACAAAAATGTTAGTGTACAAGGGAAAAAAATAACCCAAAGCTTGTTGAAGAATTTTGTAGTCTAACTAATATTTTAAAAGAAACTGCACTATTAGCAATGATAAAAAACTGGTAAGCTGACAAAAATGACAAGTTATATTTTCTGACACTCTTTGACAATGCAAATTATTAGATTTTTTTTCTTAAGGAATCAGGATTGTCAGCCCTAAAAAACCCTGAAGATGAGTTCACAAAAGGCCTGGAATTTTAAAGTCTTTTTATCTATGGGATCTTTTATTTGTCTTCAGGTTTTGAGTCTGTAGAATGCACTTGGGAAACATTTTCTAGCTTTTCTCTGCATCCAGGCAGGACTTGCAATAAAACCAATTGCATTGGTTTTAAGTAAAAGTTGAGATCATCACATAATTACTTTTCCATAGGATTTGAGCTTTAAATGAAATATCTGATAGCATAGGCTGTTAATGAAACTATAGCTATTTTGACACAGTGAGTTTAAATTTTGTTTTGCTGCAAAACCAATCCTGTCATTGTCTTTTAAATTGCTGAGCTTACAATAGATACCTATAGTTTCATTATCAAATATATATAGGTTCCTAATTGATTTTGAAATGTTTTATGTTCTCTATGGAGTCAAATCCTTATATAGTTCCTCTGTCTCAGTATTTTTACAAATGTATTAATATAAGAAGAAATTCTTTAAATCTTTAAACATAACCATTTCTAAAATGCTGGGAAATTCAACCCACACTCTTTTGAAAGAAATTTGCATTTCATTCATTATCTAGGTCTTATAATAAACACCTGTTAAAATGAGGATGCAGAAACTACGTAATCCTTTCTGTGACTGAAAGAATTATTCAGCTGAAAAGGGTTAACTTGAAACAAGTTCAGCAGAAAACAACAGTCATGCTGGAGAAATATTCATTACAAATACAGCTGCAGCTACTGAACCATCTTCTATTTTGCTATTTCTTTTCTCTGGAGTAAATAAAGGGTTTTAAAAGCATCAGTGCCATTTAGACTGTCAGAGAAATCCTCTGGTCTTAGTGCTAAGGAAACAAATCTTGTAGGCTTTGAACTACTTTGTAGTAGTTTGTTGATCTTGCAGCTATTCTGAAATACTAAGTCAAATTTTAATGGTAATTTGAGATTTATGAGATGTGACACAAGACAGAAACAATTCTTAAGGCAATTTCAGATTTCCTGTTAATTTGTTTTTAATTATGGTGCTGTTAACAGCTTTTAATGACTGTCTGTCCCTGGAGCTTTCTTAGAATGTTTCATTAAGGTCCCATGTGGAGCTGCTGGACTGCCTGACCCATGAAGAATTGCACCTGGAGGTGAATGACTGCCTGTGCAGGGGCTCATTTTTCTGCAGGCCTCTCGACAGAAGACAAGCTTGAAATAACCATAGGATGAAATAAAAAGAGAGAGATTTGGGCCTGTGTGTGTATGTAGCCTGGAAATGACAGGCTCTTCCTCCCAGTAGTCAGGGACAGCAGCAATTCTTATATGACATGGAATTACAGGAAGTTTTATTCTATTTTTTTTGCCAACTTGCCATAGTACTTTGAAAGTCCGGTGAATAAATGAATGACTGGTTTGCCACATCCTACTTCTGCCACGATTTCCATGCGTGTACACAAGCCAAACAGCCGGTCTGTCTATCTGTCTTTATTAAAGAGAGGCAACCCATGATCCCGCACTGTGCCACTATCCATGTTCTCTGGGGCACTGTTTCATCTGATGCCCATAACAGCTCTCCCTGGCACCATCAAAACTTGCTTCCCATAGGTGCTTGCCCACTCCGCTGCAGCAAACGTGGTATGCAGCACATAGATATGCCCTAGGGAACACCACCATCCTGCAGGAGTGCGCAGAGGGCTCTGTCCTGCTTTATTTAGCCATTTGCTCACAGCCTCCATGACTCAGCCTTGTCCTCCTCTCCCGGCCAGTGTGGTGAAAGATTTGACACCAGTTATGAATGTATCTGAAGTCATTACACAGAGGATACCATTGCAATATAGAAAGCATACGCTGCTCTATTTTTCATCACTACATTTATGAGCAGTCACATCTACATTCATAAATTTCTGTAAAATAGCCTGTACGTGTCTGGTAGCAATATGGATGTTTGCTAAATGCTACCCAAAGTCTGAGGCTTTCTGAATAAATTTGAAAAAAAGTTAGAACAGTTTGTCCAAATTGGATAAAGCACTTTTACCACAACTGCTGGCACATGACCTCTGCCACAGGTACTCTTTTTCATGGAGCTCTTGAAGGTCATTTTCCTACGTTTTGAATACATAATAAGAAAGCAGCAATTCTTGGAAAATAGAAGAGAGAGTCTGATAATTCCTTGCCTGAATCTAATCTGATATAGCAGGAGATGTTTCTTGGCCTGTCTCACAGAGATGGTTAGATCATCTATGTGTCCATCACATGCCTACATGATCGGCCTTCAGGCAGAACACATCAATATTTCCCTTCCCTTCCCTTCC
>VYZT01024929.1:4885-18749 GCA_013400735.1 Pomatostomus ruficeps | reverse complement strand
ATGTGGATACTTGAGGGATGGACAACAGGGAATAACCAATGAGGGATCCCAGAACACAGAACTTTCCAGGCTTAATACATATTCAGCTAAGGGGATACATATTCATAAACTTATGCATAAAACAGGGAGGGGAAAACAGTAACTTATCAACTTGAAATACGTAAATAGGGGGAACAGAGGATTTGGGGCTCTTGCTACAACCCAGGGGGGTGTTGTCAGGCTTGGGGGTCTGACAGCCAGGGCTCTGATGGTGCTTCCTTTGGGGCCATGGTGGCTGCAGCCACACACACACCGCAAAAGGGGGTTTTTGTCACCCACTTGTCTTCCTCAGTGCACTGCTCATGAGAGTGCAGGGGTGGGATCAACCTGGGGAACCAGGAGGGCTCCAGGTAAAACTTCATCAGCTGCAAGCGTGGCTTTGCTGTTGATTAAACAAACAAAACAGCAGTGGAGGACAAGGTTCACTTTTGAATTCTTCTCAAATAATGGCTTTTCTTCTCTCCACTCCCCCTTGCTGCTCCCTCCTGCCCTTCCAGAGCAAACCACGCAGAGCCTGTCATGGGAAATGTCCAGAAAAAACCTTTTCAGCTCCCCAGAGCTGCACACGAGCGCAGAGAGTCCAGGCAGCGCTCAGAGCCCTCCCCATCCTTCTCACTCCCGTTTTTATTCGGAGAAAATCTGATTAAAGCTGCGCAGGGGAGAAGCAGATGGCAGTTTTGACGTGAGGTGAGGACAGCTTAATCTCCATCTGTGCTGACATTTTCACATGCTTCCCTGCGAGCGCTGGCCCCCGATAAGCTCCGGTGCCGAGCTGAGGGGTCTCGGTGCCCTTTGCAGGAGGATTTTCCAGGCGGGATGTTGGGAGCTGGCAGAGCCCGGCATGGGCTGCGGGCCTTGTTGGAGACACTGCTCATTACCCAGCGCCTCGGTGATTGGGTTATCGACCTAATTAGCACCCTGAGCACCTCGGCAGTGCTGAGCCTGGGCTTTCGGGAAGCATCTGCTGCAACCCTGCCCTGCCGGCTCCGAGCTCCACAGAGGCAATTAAGGAGGGTCAGGGAGAAACAAGGCACAGAGGCAGCGCATCTCCTGAAGGGGAGCTAATTAGAGGGTAATTCCACCACCCTGAACTCCAGCGTTCCTGTAAGTCAGAAGAATCCGACAATTAAGGCAGTGATGCCTTTTGTGCTCGGTTTCCAAGTGAACACAGCGAATTTTGCTGTTGGAGGCTCAGGTGTATCTGCCAGGGCACTCCCACCGTGCAGTTTTCCGATCCAGGCAGGTTTTGGGGTGGCTGTGGAGGAGGACAAGCCCAGGGAATGTGATCCCTGCTGGGAGCATTTGGGACTGGCAGCTCTGCGCCATCGCTTTGTGACCTGCTGGGATGGGAAGGGCTTCACCCACCCCGCTCCATCGCCCGGCACGGGTAGGCACTGCTGAAACAGAGCTCAGCACAGCTCTGTGCACATGGCAAATGCCTTGAAGGTGAAATCCTGCAAAACCAGATGGCCCTGCAGCAGGGCACTGGCCAGAGCACTTGGAAATGTGTTTTCCGTGGGTTTGATGCCTTTTCCTGGTCTTAGGAAACGAAAGCCAGACACAGCTAAAGGGTTAGGGGGTTGTTTACTTCAATATCTTTCATAGGATATGAAAGATACTGAAATAGATTTCATTTATTTCAGTATTAATATCTTTAATTAATATCTTTAATATTTCAGTATGAAATCAATTTTATCAGTGCATCACTTTGCCAAGGTGGAACGCATCGCAATGCCCCACCAGGGTAAATCACATATACAATTTATAGACTTTATACATTAATATATCTCACAAGGGTACTCAATAAGGGGGCTTGGGTGGATGCTGTGATATTTTTCTTATTTATGGAATCCCCTCTGCCCCCCTTTTTAGTTTAATTTTTAGTTTATAGAATTTTTAGTTTATAGAATGTGTTTTAAAAAGGGACCATGGTTCCCCAAGATTGTAGAACGTTTGGTCTCCTGGCCATGTAGTTTTTAGGGTGTTTGGTTTCTTGGCTTTATAGAACATTAGAACTACATTAAGTTATCAGGCTTAAAAAATTACGAGTGTGCATGCTAATACTTGTGGATATATGGAATTGTGTAAAAGGTATAAAAAAGAAAAAAGCAGAAATTATCCTGGCAGCAGGTTTTGCTGCCAGGAGCCGAGGCACAGCCCACGTGCTCTGTGCCAGACTCCAGCACCCAGCAGAGGAGCTGAGGTGCTCAGCTGGGGAGGCGGGAACATCCCAAATCCAAACCATGGCTGGAGAGTGTGGGACAGACACTAAAAAGACTTTGCAGGAGGGATGGGGATTCAGGGCTCCTACACGAGCAACTGGAAAACATTTCCCATTAAATGGAGCAACCAAACACCACAGAGCCATGGGAAAGGTGTGGTTTAATTGAAGCAAAGTTCAGCCATGAAGGAAGAAATGTA
This sequence comes from Pomatostomus ruficeps, assembly GCA_013400735.1. NCBI lineage: Eukaryota > Metazoa > Chordata > Aves > Passeriformes > Timaliidae > Pomatostomus > Pomatostomus ruficeps. Next base: position 16,289 of record VYZT01024929.1, on the reverse strand, counting down.
AGTGGGATGATGTTATGGCCGAACTGCAGTCTCAAGGCTCCTATTAAGATCAAAGTAAAGAACATTTTTTGCAGAGAAGGACTCAAAGCCCCGGCTGTGGGGGACACCAGAAGAAGGGGAGGAGAGAGAGGTCCGGGGGAAAGCTGAGAGCCGATGTGTCAGCATGACTTGGGAGGGCTGCTCGTGCTGAGTGCCACCCTGGGACCCAGCCCAGGGCTGCAGGAATGGAAGAGAAATCAGAGCTCCACATTCCTCCTGCAGACCTGAACGGCCCGAGGGGATTAGAGCAGGGTTTGGCTGCACATTTAGGACAGATTTGTGAGCAGGCTCCAGGCCAGGCTCCCGGGTTCCCAGAAGGACACAGGGGACACGGCCAGGTGTCAGCTCAGCACTGAGGTCACACAAAGCTCTGGGTTCTGAGCAGCACCAGGACTTGGCAGCTTCTCCGCACTTCTCAGGGACCCAGCGTGCCCAGCTGTGATCAGGAGGTGGCCGGGCACAGGGGGTGGGTGTTTACTGCAGCCCCAACTTTGCTGTGTGTCCGGAATGGCTCCAAACAGAGCCCAGAGCCCCTTCAGAGGCAGAGTCAGGGATTGAATGGCTCCAAACAGAGCCCAGAGCCCCTCCAGAGGCAGGAGAGGGGATTTGCTTTACTTGGCACCGGGTGGGTGGGGGACGCTCCTCCCAACACCCCCCAGCACTGTCACACAGCACCAGAGATGGGCACAGCTCATGCATATTCATTACATTCATTGGGGTGGGCGTGGTTATGCAAATTACTCCCCAGAGGTCATTAATCTCATTAGCGTCCCTGCGCTGTGTGTCCTGGTGGTCGCACTGAGGGAGGCTCCTCCTCTTCCTCAGGGGTCTCTCTGATGAAGGCTCAGAGTCTCCATCCCGATGAACTTTGCCCCTTTCTCTCTGGAGCCTGCGCAGCCCTTCCCTGGCTGCTTCAGCAGCTTCTGCTTCGCTTCCAACAGCTCCTGTTCCTCTGATCTGAACGAGATGCGTTCGATTGCCTTTATCGGAACAAAATGCATTCTGTTGCTTTGGTCTGGAGAGGGCTCAGACCCATCCTGCTCCTTGGGCTCAGACCCATCCTGCTCCTTGGGCCCAGACCCATCCCGCTCCTTGGGCCCAGACCCATCCCGCTCCTTAGGCTCAGACCCATCCCGCTCCTTAGGCGGAGACACATCCTGCTCCTTAGGCGGAGACACATCCTGCTTCTCAGGTTTTGCGATCAACATTTGTTGACTCTTTAATAGTTAACTGTTCCCCCTTCTCACTCCAGGCCCATCCACAAGCTCTCAGCTCGCTATCCCTGTGGGAATGTCCCCAGGACATCAGGCAGCAGCACCATGCAGAGCACGCTGTGGCTGCTGCTCCAAGCCCTGTGTGCTCAGGACACTCTGTGGATGACAAAAAGTGAGGGCAGAACCCAGGGAGCCACTTGAGGCAGCTCCTCCTGAGAACAAACACCTCACCGGAGCCCTTTGGAGGTGTGGGAAACAGCACAGACTGCACAGACTCCTATGGTTGTCTGACACCCGATGAGCTACAGCCCAGGGACCTTTCCTGGGCAAGCAGAGCGATTTATGGCGCAATTGTGCTGCTCTGTGTTTTTCGGGGAGGGGGTTGTGCCTCGGAAGCAGCGCAGGAGTGACTCGTTTCTCAACTTCACGGAGCATCCTTGAAATGCTACTTGTGCCATCTTGTGTTTTCCCCGCTCTAAATCAGTTTAAGTGTTTTGTTCTCTCTGCCACCCGGTTTTATGATATCTCCCCTACTTGAACATGCACACAGCCCCATATACACCGCATTTCCAGGCAGGCAAGCAATCTCTCATCTTTTAGGAAGGCCAGCTCAGCCTAACACAGACATTAGGGCTCCTGACTCCCTGGGACTGGTTTAACATCAGCCAGGCAAAGATGAAGTTTTGTGTTGAACATCTTGCATGTTGTAATCACTCAGTGCCAGACAAACAGGAGGGTTTTGTGCAGGTATCTCAGCCTCAGAGGTGTCATTGCCCTGAGAAGAAGTTTCTGGGAGGTTTGAAGGCAGTTGAGAGGTTGCAGTGAGGTTCTACCTCTACAAATGTGCGCATTGCACAGTTCTGCTGGTAATATCCACACTGGGAAAAAATCATTGCTCAGGAAACCTGAGCTTAAAATCCTTACTCAGGGTGAATTCAGAAAGCCCATGCCAGGAGTAAATTGGCTGGAAATAAAGCAATAATCCATTCATGGCCCTGGTTCCAAGTTTATCCATCGATAACTTTTTGCAGCAAATCCTCCTAGATTTATCCCAGCTGATCGAAATATCACTGAGCACCTCCTGTTCTCCTTTAACCACATTACTTGGAATTGTCAAGGAGCCAGGATGATCCCTGCCCATGCTAGAGGGTGGCACAGAGCTGCCAGGAGGGGCCTTTGTGCCCAGTGTCACCTCAGGTTCTCCTGGCACCTCGCTGGGTGAGTGACTGCAGTGACTGAGAGGGGTCCCGGCCTTCCCAAGCTGGGGCTGTGCAAAGCCATTGAAAAAAATGAAAAATCCTTCTCGACCATCCCACAGACAGGAAATAACTCTGCACCCCAGTGTGCCCCGATCCCCAATTCTGTCTCACAGCATCACCTGGGATGGGAACAGGGAAACAATGCCTTGCAAGGGAACAAACAGTGTTTGTCACCTCGGGCAGCTCCAGCAGGGCACAAACCCCCAGTGCTCTCCCAGCCCTGCCCTGCTGAGCCAGGATGTGTTTCATGGCTCCCAGGGTTTCTTGTGGACCAAAGGCAGGAGGTCACTCTGGCTTTCCAGGCCTGTTCCTCCTGCACCCACATTCTGGAATTCCACAGGTGACACTCCAGGACCCAGAGGACAATGTGTGACAGCCGAAAAGAGCCGCGCTCTGCACAAGTTCCCAGGTGCCAACCCACTTGTGGCCATGGCATTTGGGAAGCGTGGGCAGGCAACTGATGGCTGAACTCTTGCAAACAGAGCCTGAGGTGATCACAAGGAGTCAAACTCCCAAGGTGTCCTGCAGTATTGCTCAGCTTTATCCTTGTTCTCGTTTGTGCTGATGTAATCACAGGATCACAGTGTAGTCTGGGTTGGAAAGGACCTTAAAGCTCAGCTCATCCCACCCCTACCATGGGCAGGGACACCTCCCACTATCCCAGATTGCACCAACCCCATCCAGCCTGGGCCTGGGTGACCAAAGCTCCTGATAACATGGGAGAGGTACTACAAATCCTGACATTTAACTGAATTTTTTTACTGAAATATGGTTGTATGAGCAGACAATCCAGTCTGTGAGTCTGAAGAGCTTTGCAACTGGACTACTAATGACAACAGGTTATCTTTTTTGCATTTTTGTGCATTTTTATGCAGTCCAAGCTGAAAATTTAACCAGTGCTGAGCAAGAGGAGCAGCCCTTTCCTGTTGCAGTTTCCTGCTCTCACAAGGGGCTGTGACAGCAATCAGCTCTGAGTACGGACCCTTCTCATTTCAGCACGGCACATTCCCCGTTATCTTGTTTGAAATAAATAAGGTAAGATCAAAACCAGAAAAAGAAGATGCAGCCATCAGAGAGGGCTGTTTACACCTCAGGCTCAGTGGCCTGAATTTAGCACAGGTTTGTAGCAAGTTGCCAGCTTCCTCACTGCTCCTCTGATTCCTGATTATTATTTTTTTCTCCGTAATGCTCCGGCACCCTTCGCTCCCAGGCATCGCTTTGAACTCCAGCTACTGCCTTGTAAATGAGGCTCCAGACTGGAAAGGAAAGCTTGAGAACAATGACCTGGGGGCACCACAAAGCTGAAGAAAGCAGAGAGAGATGGGATTGCTGGGGCTGGGCTTTTAACTCTCATTGTTTCCCACCGCATCTCCTTGTCTGGGGCATCCACTGCTCACAACAGCCAGAGCCACACTGGCACAGGAGCCACCGCTGCAGCCAGGACTGATCCCTCCCTGGATGATGCAGCCGGGCAAAGAATCACTGAATAGCTGAGGTTGGAAAAAGTCTCCAAGATTATCCAATCTATTCCAACCGAACACCTCCATTCCCACTAAACCACAGTGCAAGGTGCAACATCCACATGACTTCTGAATCCGTCCAGGGATGAGGACTCCACCACTGCCCTGGGTGGCTGTGCCAGTGCTTAACCACTCTTTCAGTGCAGAAATTTTCCCTCATATCCAACCTGAACCTTCCCTGGTTCAACTTGAAGCTGTGTCCTCTCCTCCTGTCCCTGTTCCCTGGGAGCAGAGCCCGACCCCCCTGGCTGTCCCCTCCTGTCAGGGAGTTGTGCAGAGCCAGAAGGGCCTCCTGAGCCTCCTTTTCTCCTTTTCCCAGCTCCCTCAGTGCTCCTGAGGCTCCAGCCCCTTCCCAGCTCCGTTCCCACCCATGGACAGAAGCGCTCCAGGGAGAGCTTTGCATCTCCCCCAGCCCCTGCCTCCCTTGGCAAACCCGCTCTGCTTCTTTTCCCACCTGAGAAACCGCACCAGATCCCTCAGTGCCAGCATTCCCTTCAAAGAGAAGTGAAAAAAGGGGAAAACCCATTCCAAAGGAGCTGTCTGCAGCCTCCTGGGCAGGTTCTTTGAAGGCAGACTGCAGAAGGTTAACGAGCCCTGGCACGTGTGAGCCCCGCTCCGAGAGCTGCTGCCTCGCACCGGGATAACGAGAAGTGCCCGGGGTCATCTGGAAAGACAAACCTGGAGTGGGATCCCGCACCTGGATGCCAGCAAGGACGGCTCTGCGGGCAGTGCTGAGGAGGGAGCAGCCTGGGAACTCGCTGTCTGAGGTTTCTCATGCCTTGGAATGCTTTTTGTTCCATAAATTTGGCTTTCATCAAGGAAACCAAAGGAGATTTTTCATAGTTCTGTGTCTCTGTCTCTCAGAGTGATTGCCAGGGAGCCGACACACCTTTGAGAGGGGTCTGCAGCAACGAACGACAGGGCTGGGAGGGAGGACAGCTGGGAGAGGCAGTGAATGTGTCACTGTCGCCTCATCGTGGTCCCCTGCATGTGAGGGAGCTGAGTAAGTCTCCCCTGGGGAGACGGGACCCTCGCCAGGAGCTGCCGGACCCCCGGCCCAGCCGGGCCAAACCCTCGGGAGGAGCTGAACCAGAGCAAGGAGAGACTCTAAAATCCCCCATCTTTCCCCACAGCACACAAGGTTCATTATCCAACATTATTCATTTTTTCCCTTGGGCCTGCGTGCACCTTGCTTGTTCAATAAACAGCTTTTTTCACTTTCCTCTGAGAAGATTCCTTTGGAACCTTGGCTGAGGGGAGGAGCTGAAATTCTGCCTTTTAGAGGAGACCCTTTGGGGAGTTTCCTCCCAGATTTGTCTCAGACCAAGACAACGATCTTGGCTCCCCCTGGGATATTGCCCATATTGAAGGAAGTTCAAGCAAGCACCGGAGGGAACAAAGATCCCTTCTCCATGCCCTTTATTGAAATACATTTATCCTAAAGCTGCGCTGTGTGAACCTGCTTTGAACACCGCGAGAGAGAGACAAATCTGGGCATTAAGCGTCCCCCCTGCAAAGGATCATTGAGATCAGTGGAGTTGTTGTCTCCCTCTGACACCGGTGCAGATGCAAAGAGCTGCTGCTGAGATCCTGCTGAGAAATTGGAGCATTCTGGCAGCAGGTGTGGCTCTCAGATATTCCTTCTGCCCCAAAGACTTTCATCAGGAGCTGGACATCAGGGCAAGGCCAGTGGAGATTTTTTTTCCTTGAATAACACAAAAAAAACCCACAAAAAACCAAAACAAAGAAAAAACAAAAACCAAAAAACTCAAAAAACAAACAAACAAAAAAACCCAAAAAAACAAAAAAACACCGAAANAAACAAAAAAAAACCCCACAAAAAAACAAAACAAAGTAAAAACAAAAACCAAAAAACTCAAAAAACAAAAAGAAAAAAACCAAAAAACCAAAAAACCACCGAAACAAACCAAAAAAGCAAATAAAATACCCCCACAAAAAACCCCCACAAAACCAAAACAAAAACACAAAAAAACCAAAAAAGCCCAAAAAAACCCAAGAACCAAACAAAAAACCAAAAAACCAAAAAAAGCCAACCAACCAAAAAACCCAATTAAAAAAACAAACCAAAAAACCAACAAAAACCACCTTCTTAAAACTTAAAGGATCAGCCCTATGTTCAAAAATCTCAATATGTTCTTATTACACTCTGCAGAAATCCACTCTCTCCCTGCAGTCACAGGGGAGTGAGATATCACTCAGCTGCTCCTCTGTATCCTTTTATTTTTCACGTGTTTTCACTGCTTTTCCTCCAACTTCCTGTGATTTCCAGACCTTGCTGAACACTGACAATTCCTCCCTATTATTCCAGCATCTCCAGCCTGCTGTCAGTCAGACTTTAAATCCAGAGCCTGCAGCTCCCCGGTTTCGTGCACTCAAAGCTCAAAAGTAGCAACCCAAACCAGTCGGTGATTCCACGATTCTGTTTTCCATCTATTTAACATGCACCGTGTTGAACCCATTACACTGTAATTCCTTAATTGCAATTAATCTTATTAGATATGGTTTATATTTTATATAAAAAAACATATATGGTGTATATATATGGTTTTTTAAAGACTCATCTTCGTTTGGCTGCTCCTCACCTCTGGAAAATCCCTCTCTTTCCCGAAATTTCTGCAGTGGATCTTCGCCTTCCAGCTCTGCCATGTTCCTGGCTCCAGGCTGCCCCAAGTGAAATATTCTTATTCCTCCATGGTGAGACGGGTAGAGCAGGAAATTCCAGGGAGAAAAAAATATTTTCAACACTTGCTGGGAAGGAAAAAGATGAGGAGGTCCAGGAATGCCAAGGTAGAGTTGCCCTGCTGGGACAAGGCCCCTCCTGGGGTAATTAGAGAATAAACCCCTCATTAGGAGTCCCCAGAAATTGTTTCAAATCAGCTGAACCAACGGGAAAGATTCCTCAGCCAACAAGGAGCTTTGAGAATTAATCTTTGGGATGGAAAGGTGCATTCCACCTGCTGCCAAAAATTGTCCTCTCGTCGTTTCAGTGCTTCTCTATTAATTATAAATTAAGTGGTAAATTATAAATTAAATTGTTGTAGTAATTACATGCCTGGGCTTTGCACAGGGGTTGTGTGGTGCTTGTAAGCGCTGCGATGAGCGCCAGGATAATGTTTTCCTTGATATAATAAGATTAATTGCAATTAAGGAATTACAGTGTAATGGGTTCAACACGGTGCATGTTAAATAGATGGAAAACTCAGAATCGTGGAATCACTGACTGGTTTGGGTTGGAAGGGGTATTAAAGAGAATCTCATCCCACCCCTGCCATGGCAGGGACACCTCCCACAGTCCCAGGCTGCTCCAAGCCCCGTCCAGCCTGGCCTGGGACACTTCCAACACCAAACTCATCCTCCGGACGCGCCTGAGTTCCCGTGAACCCAGAAAAGGCAGAGCCTCTCCCTGCTGCTGCGGATCTGTTGATGTCTCTGCACTGTATGGACACAAACACATGTACTCGAACCAGGCCGAGGAGCCAAAAAGGAGAGCTAAAAGAGAGAGCCAAATGAGAGTTTAAAAAGAGTGAGCAAAAGGAGAGGGCAGAACCCTCTGACCTTTATTTATATGTTTTTAGAAATCACCGTGGATTGGAGGTAGAAATTACCACCTCTCAATCACACTGGTCAAAGGACAAATCCATCCCATGTCTCCGCCTCGGAGAATGGAATGAAAACAACAAGGACAGTTAGCAAAAACATGGATAGATAGCAAAACCATGGCCATGTTTACAACAGCATGCGTGAGAAAGCATTACAGCAAAGAGAAACATTGAAAAACTGCAAAACTCAGGACAACACGGATCCCTTGGGTGAAATGTGGGAATTGCCTCCCTGGGATGTGCTGTTTGGAGCTGGAAAACTCAAAGCTCTCTGGATTCTAATCACTGATATTCCCGATCCCTGTCCAGCCCTGTAGGATTGGGTTTCTTTGTGCTGGGCACAGATTTATGGGTGCTCCATGTTCCTGGTGCATGGAAAGGCCCCTGGCTCTGTTGATTGTCGCAGGGTAGGACAGTCAGTCCCTGAATAATTTGTGCCTGCTGCTAGGGCACCGATTCCATATTCATCTGCTAATCTGCCTGGCCACATATATTACGGACTTTAAATGTGATACATGCTGTTAATCCTGGTATTGAATTATAAATTTGCCCTGACAGGTTAAAGCGCTGCTCTCACTGCTCTGTCCACCGGGCTGCTTTGTCACTCTCGCTGTGGCCCGGAGCCCGCTGGAACAACCACGGGAAAAGGTTAATTGGGAGCTGCTCTGAGCATCACTCTGGTTAAAGAACTCGGTGTTGGGGTGTTTACTGAGCTAGAGCTCTCGAAACCTCTGTCCCAAAAACCTTGTCTGAGAATCTGGTGTTTTTCGAGATGAGCTGTGCTTGCAGCTGCAGAGACAGCGCCTCAGGGGCCTTCCAGAGCCTCTGCCAGCATGGAAAGCTGGAAAATGGTGCCTGAAAACATGGAAAGAATGGAGATTTCTGCTTCTCTGTTGTTTGCACCGAGCTCTGGGCAAAGCTTCGTGGTGGTGCTGACCCAGCTGGGATCGCAGAACCATGGAATGGTTTGGGCTGGAAGGGGCTTTAAAGATCAGCTCATTCCAACCCCCCCATCCCAGCATCCCCATTCCATGCTGGGCTCTGCTGTCACCAGCTGACCCTGCCCAGAGGGCTGCAGAGAGGCTGAGACCCCCAAACCCAGCGTGTCCCTCTCACTGAGGCCCAGGCAGGCAGCAGCCAGTGCCACATCCATTCCCCAGAGCCCCGTGAATGCTCTCAGGCTTTATTATCAACTCCTGCCTGGGTTATTATTCTGCTCCCTCGGCGATTTTTGCCATTCCACTGCTGTCAGCAGCGTGTTTGTCAGCCTGCTGCATTAATACCTGGGCTTGTGCCTTCTTTGCCCCTTATTAGCCGGGGAGAGGAGGGAGATTTGGTGGTTTCACATCACATTAGAGACTCAGGGAGCTTCTCCACATCTCAGCAGCCTGGGGGAGACGAGGGTTTGCTGCCTGACCCGGGTCTGAGGGATGTACGTGGCTGCACAGAGGTGACCTGCCAAGCCTTTTTCTGTCTGACTGATGCCACGGGCTGTTTTCTCTGCTGCTGAACAGATTTAAACAACAAAAAAGGAGCAGCCCAAGGGGATGAGACGTGGGGAGCTGGAGAGGTTTGCTCTGCAGCAAGCAGCAGCACGAAGTATTTAAAGCCTTTCACTGTCAGTAATCAATGCTCCTATTAGAGGCTCCTCTGCGGATCTCAAGCTACTTAATTGTTGCTATTTAGGCACCAAATCAGTTGATAATTCATTTATTGCATTATCTGCTGCTGGAGAGCTGATGTGGACACTGAACAGCCACAGTCAATTCCCACTGCTTCCCTGTGTGGAAGCGAAGTGAAGGATCCTCAAGATTTTTCACCCCCTGAAGGTATTTCAGGAAACCTGCAGCAAAAATGCCCCATTCCCAGGTTTGTGTGCTCAGCCCAGAGTGTTTTGTACCCTTGGACTGGAGCAGCAGTCACTGGAGCACCCAGGGTTCAGGTGCTCTTGGTGGGGGAGGCCTTAATTGCTTTTTAATTGTTAGAAATTGTTCTTGCTCTGAGACAGAACAGTTTCCACTCCAGCATCTGAGGAAGCCCTTCAGCCTTTTTCCAGCCTTCTCTCCACCCTGGGAGCTGCACCCCTTGTTTTACAGGGCTGTATTGGTTCATCCAAGTGGAAAAAAAGAGCAAAATTCGTAAAATATTCAGGGATTTGGGAATCTGGCCAAGCAAAAGCCACTCCTGAGCTGTGTGTGAGAAGCAGCTGTTGATATTTGGGGGCTGGCTGTGTCCCACTGCCTGGCAGCACCACGAGTGCAGGTGTGTACAGCAGAGTTGTGTCCAATCCTGCAGAAGATGGAAAAGCTCCCTCTCCTCCAGGGGCCCTGGGAAGAGAGGTTTGTGTTCCAGCGGGATGCAGTGACAGCCAGAAAGTGCCCAGACAGAGTTGTTCCAGGATTAACAACCCCAGGAGCAGCTTCATAGATAAAGCCATTCCCTTTACCTGGGACCTGCTTCCAGATTTGCTGCTGGAGAGCTTGGAGGAGCCGAGCGGGGGGGTAATTGCTAATTAGTCTGGGTTATTGTTAATTAGTGAGCCAGGCACTGGAGGTGGCAGCTGAAGGCTCTGTTTTCCAAGCTTTTTCCTGGGGTTTCATGTGGCATTACAGAATGTAGGGGACAGAGGAACAGGCCTGGAAAGCCAGAGTGACCTCCTGGCTTTGGTCCCAAAGAAACCCTGGGAGCCATGAAACACATCCTGGCTCAGCAGGGCAGGGCTGGGAGAGCACTGGGGGTTTGTGCCCTGCTGGAGCTGCCCGAGGTGACAAACACTGTTTGTTCCCTTCCAAGGCATTGTTTCCCTGTTCCCATCCCAGGTGATGCTGTGAGACAGAATTGGGGATCGGGGCACACTGGGGTGCAGAGTTATTTCCTGTCTGTGGGATGGTGGAGAAGGATTTTTCACTGCGCAATGAACGGCTCTGCACAGCCCCAGCTTGGGAAGGCCGGGACCCCTCTCAATCACCACACCTGGCCATGGCAGCTTGTGGCTGAGCCACCCTCCCACGTCACAGATCTGCCCTGTCCCCTGTCCCCCTCAGCAGCCTCGTCCCCCCTGTCCCCCCTGCGGCCGGCAGCGTTCCTGAAGCTCTCCTGGGCTTCCAAGCATGAACTTCCTCTCCCTGGCTCTGTAACCACTCCTTTGGCCCCCGTTATTGGGTTATTTATAGCAATTCTGCTGAGTGTTTTGGAACTGGGAGAAGGGCACTGAGCTAAATACAATAGCAACGCCTCGTGAGAGCTGACATTTAAAAGCAGGGATCTCATTACTGAAGCCAGGGGAGACGGCAAATGTCAGGAAGAGCCTGTGGCTGATGGCTCCATGCAGCACTCCAGGCTGTGGCTGTGGCTGGCACGGGAGGCCTTGGCAGCCATGGGGACAGCACAAAGCCCGGGGGACACCTCCAGCACCCCTCCAGAGGATAAAACCTCGGCTGAAAACAGCCGCGTGTGAGGCTGGGGCTGTGTTCTCCATACAGGAAATGCTCCATCCTGTGTTTGGGTCATGTGTTCTGAAAAGAGGGAACAGTTAACTTTTAAAGAATCAACAAATGTTAATCGCAAAACCTAAAAAGCAGGATGGGTCTGGGCCCAAGGAGCAGGATGGGTCTGAGCCCAAGGAGCAGGATGGGTCTGGGCCCAAGGAGCGGGATGGGTCTCAGCCCTCTCCAGACCAAAGCAACAGAATGCATTTTGTTCCGATAAAGGCAATCGAACGCATCTCGTTCAGATCGCCCAAGGAGCGGGAT
>VYZT01024926.1:56521-78506 GCA_013400735.1 Pomatostomus ruficeps | reverse complement strand
TGAAACCCACAGGGTGAATCAAAGGGAGCAGCTCTCAGGGTCTCTTTTCAAATCAAGGGTGGTTATTTCCTGGCAGTGTGGGATAGTTTATGAGATGCAAGGGAAGGTCTTCCTGGGATTGCATAAGACTTACCGTGGGATGTTTAGAAGATAAACCAAAGATGGGGAAAAGGAGGGATCAAAGTGGGGAGGAATACACATGGAGATGAAAGGGACTGGGCTGCATGTAAATGTTGCTGATCAGAATGCTTGTCTGGCCATGCCTGCACTTTTCACCACAATCTGTCCTCCATTATGAGCTGTTTGCCTGGATCAAGGGATCTCTTTTGTGTATGCACATGCATGCAAGGGTGTCTGAGTCAGTGCCAGGTAAGAGACCACAGGTCAGAGGCCTTGCATGTCTGTGGTGCCAGAGATCAGAGTGTGTACATACTGTATAGGTAGATATCAGTGTATATTCACTAGCAAAAACCACACCATGAGAGCTGGCAAATAGGATAAGAGGCCTAGGACCATTGTACTGAAATGTTTATAAATCTGTGTTGATACTGGAGAGAATAAAATCTGGGAGTTGGCTATCAGAGAGGCCAAGAAGTCCAAATCAGATCACTGGTCTCATGGTCAATGGAGAGACCTGTTTATATATGTGTGTCTTTGTGCCTGGTGCATAAGAAGATGATAATATAAGAGACATCTGTGGGAAATATCTTTTTACAGCTAAAAGCCATTCATACCACAGAGAAGAATGGAAAGAATATGATTTCTGCATATGCCGTGAGTCTCCAGCTGTGAAATAGAAGCTTTCCTAATATTAGGAATGGAAGACTGAACTCTGTGTCTATGTATGCATGCATGTATGCATGTATGTATGCACTTCATCAGGATAAAAATTGCAATTTTTATATCATTCATCATATGCTAAGGTATACATCTCAGGAAACTGAGATGGCTCTTTGAGAACATATTCTTCTCTCTTCTCTCCTGTTTTTCATCACTGACACCCACAGGTTGGTCAAAGCCACTCACTCACAGACTTGGCTAAACAGGATGTTAGACTGCTAAAGTGGATCACACCTTAGTGGAAGGCAATTTGTACCTTGGTGTATGTTTTTCTTTATTTTTGTTCACACATTTATTATAATCAATTTAAGGCTTATGGACTAGTATAGAGTACAGAAGTTTTTAAATCCGGAAAGTTTGTGCATGTATTCTACAATTCATTCTTCGCATGAATACAAATATATGTAATAGTTAATAGTCATGGTCTAAAACTTTTGTACTAATAAAGAATGGGGGGTTGGGTTTTTTCCTTATTCTCAGATTTAACTTCTGAAGGCCTTTCCAAGAATTTGAAAGAATTTGGTTAAGTTTGTGCTCTACTTTTTTATGAATCAGGTATCTTTTCTGTACTCTACTGCTGTTTAAAGATCCATAGATCCTCAGAATACTTTCTTCAGAACTGAGTACTAAAATAACATGAATCCTCTGGAGTCATAATTACCTGGTAGAGTGCTGGGCAAAAGATTCATAAAAAATAAAGTGTTGAAGCATACCCTGCAGAGTTTCAGGGTAAAAACTACCAAAGCCAGCTTTTTTCCTTTGTGTTTCCAGGAAGGGGGTGGGGGTGCAGGGACAGGTATTTATCTTTTTTTCTTTTATGATACCTTTGCACTGCAAATTCACAGGAATTTTTGATGTGATTTTAGTGAACTGTAATGATGTGTATTTATATTGCACAGTATTTGTGGTATCAATATTAGGAAGAATTGCTAGCAAGAAGATTTTTACTATGTATATATTGCAAAATTATGTAAAACAAAAATAATTCACTCTACTACATCTAGGGACAAATGCACATTTATCTAAATGAGGGTGCTGCACAGGTAGCAAATGCATCATTTAATATATGAACATTCACTGCACTGATGGACATAAAAGGAGAATTAGACTTTTGTATGTATTTTTTGGCTGATATCAGGAATCAGATCTTTGAGTCCCAATGAGAATAACAGATGGCAAATAAAAATGTAAATATGTGCAAGAGGCTAAGGAGAAATATAATACAGAATTTCTGTTATTTTTTTTATTTGGTGGTCTTTAGTTCAATTTTCCCCCCCAAAACCAATTCACAAAGAATCTAGAAATTATCTTATTTTTACTTAATTCAGAATTTTCAAGTTATGTTGTATACAAGTTGAAGAAATATAACTGTTCCAGTGTTTCACCATCCTCATTATAGATATTTTCCCCTTTATATATAGTCTAAATCTACCCTCTTTTAGTTTAAAACCATTACCTCATCACCACAGGTCCTACTATAAAGTCTGTCCCCATCTTTCTTATAAGCCACCTTGAATCATTGAAAGGCCACAGTAATGTCTTCCCAAAACCTTCTTTTCTCCAGGCTGGACAACCCCAACTCTCTCAGCCTCTCTCCTCCACCATACCCAACAGATTTGGAGGGCTTAGACTTGATTCTTCTGTGAATGAGTGAATGAGTAAGGGCAACATGGTAATAGAGGCTATTGGGTGAACTGGAAAGGGGTGAATGACAATAGAGAAAATCTCAGTGGTTTTGGCTTCAACAGCATAACAGCATATTCTCTGAAAATCTTTGAAATTACATGTTTTAACTCACACAAATAATCTTTATGTTAAAAGTATTTATATATTCATGTATATTTGTAAAATATGTCCTTTTATCTCCGAGGAAGAATCTTGATGTCTAGAGTTATCTGAAATAGTTGTCCTATCCCATGGCATCATACTCTTATCTTTAAACAGCAGTGATGATAATGTTCTTGGCAGTCTAACACCTTTTTAATCTTCTTAATTGGTTCTGGACAACTACGTACTGGTGAGCTGGGGTTTAGTTGTTTTTTATTATTTTTAATAACATTTAAATATTTTTTGTAAAATGTTTGTTATCATTATTCTCAATCAAAACATGGCAGAAACAAGAGAAAAATAATATCAGCATTTAGATTTATTCAGAGCATAGGTTTTTAGTATTCTATTAGATACTCAGTACTAGTCGAAAACACAACTGCAATTTAAATAATCCTATCTCTTTTAAAGACAGGTCAGAGCTTGAAGGTATGAATGGAAATCTGGAACTGCTGCTGACAGTTCAGTCAATCCATGTTCTCAAAGATAATTTCTGAAAATAAACACTTTGTCAAAAACTATCTTACTTCATGTTAAATCTGCTATAAATGGACCTGAGTAATAGAACTATTAATAATAATAAGTATTTTAATATGAAAACTTCCTCACTTGTATAATGATGTAATTGTAAATTAAATAGAGACATCACATATTTTTGTAATGATTGAATAATCACAGTAAAGCTTTGAGAAGAAAGCAAATTATGCTTGCTATTTGTACTGCGACTGTTATCTGCTTGTTGTGATTGTGTTACAAACTATATTTAGTAGGTGAAAATAAGCATTGACTCTGACATAGGTAGCTTTGCCATGATAAGCAGGCAAAATATTTTATATCCTAAAATAATCACATGATCTTCAAAGTCATAAAAGTACTAAAATATTTTTTTGAATATCTGGGTGTCTACAAATAGTACCTAAAATCTTACACAGGTTTTCTCAAACTACTTGGTTTCAAGAATGAGACCTAAAGTAGAAGATATTCTGCATGTATTTATTGTGGTATTTTTACAAATATGGAATAAAGAACAGTCATGCAATTTTACAGAAGTACAGGAATGAAGGAAGTAACTGTTTGCACAACAAAATCCCCCACTATTTAAATAATTGTTTTTCTAAAGTTTTTTCATCAAGAATAAAATGTTCTTAATGTTTTATAAGGTCATTTGCAATGAACTCTTACATAATGCATACATAAACTGTAGGGAAATGCAGGTTAGAATTGTTCTCATATTTAGGTTTCTCAGTTGGATTCTACCTGAATTATAATAAGTTAGATGTGAAACATAAAAGAATATTCCATTGAAGTCAATGGGGAATTCGGAATTACATTTCCATGTGGTAGAATTTTATCCAGGCTCTGTGGTGTTAAATTAACCCCTAATTTTTCTCCACCAATCAGAAAGAAGAATGGTCTTTCATACAACCTCAGCAATATGATGAACGGTTATATTTTATTCTGCAATGATATTGCAATTCATCTTACTGAGAACAGGCAAACAATCATTCTAAAGCCTACTTCCTTTTCCTCCTAAAATAGTACCAGAAGGGTCTATTCCTTTAATGCGTTCTGGGGCAAATGCTGGAAATAACATAGGTTCATGGGAAAATTTAGGTTGGATAGGGCCTCAAGATTCCCAAAATGCAGTCATCTGTGAGGTCAGAATAGGTTGCTTAGGGTTTGATCTGTCTAGGTCTCAAAAACTTTCAAGGGTAAAGATTGCACAGATCTTCCAGAAGCCTCTTCTAGTGTCTGACTGTTCTCATAGAGAAAAGTTTCTCTTTATACCCAGGCTCAGCTTTTCTTGTTTCAATATATCACTCTTATTTCCCATTTTCTCACCATGCACCAATGTAAAGACCCTCTCTCTGTCTTGTTAGGGCCTTCTTAATAACATTCTCCCTAGCTGGAGGGCTGGTCTTAGATCCTGCTGTTGTCTTTTCTCCAGGCTGAACAAGCCCAGCTTCAGTAGCTCTTCCTCAAAGGGCAGGTTCTCCAGTCCCTGACAAGCATGCTGCCCTTCCACCAAATTCACCCATGTTTACAAGTGTATTTTCTCTGATAGGGCACCCCAAAACTGGATGCAGTAACATAACTGTGGTCTCACAAGTGCTAAGAAACTTGCCCTGATCTACTGCCTGTGTTCCTATTACTGCAGCCTGGGTTGCTCCTGACCTTCCTTAGTGCCAGGGTACACTGTTGGCTCATCCCCAGTTTGTAATCCACTTGCAATCCTTGTGGCTCATTCCTCTGGCCTAGTTAGGTCCCTCTGGATGTCAGACTTGCCCTCAAATATTTTGACGGGTCTGCCCTTCAATTTGTAGTCCTATAGAAACTTGGCTGCAGAAGTTAATTTACTTCCAGTTATGTTTTTCTGAGTCCCTTAGCTGGTTTTGTGATAAATATTAAAGTACATGATTTGTGAAATAGAGATTTGCATTCACAGTAACTTGAATAAATAAACTGAGAAACTTTCTATTTTGGAAACAGGGTGAGAAAAGATACAGGCAACAGAAAAAGTCTAACAACAAGGTCATGTGTAACTCAAAACAAAAAGAGTTTAGATGGAATATTAACAAATATAAAAGAAAATAACTTCCCTGCCTTCCCCCACTACTACCAAATATGTTCACTTTTTATTTATCTTTATTCTAGACTGAGAAAACTAGGATTATGTAGCTCAGCTTGTAATTATTTTGGGGATTTTTCAGATCTTAGATGACAAGCTCGGTTTGGAAGGGTAAACTTTTTTCACCATGCACATGCTCATTGGTAAAGACCTCTATTTTCTAGCAGAAAAAAATTATTTAAATTTTAGTGGGACTGTTCTTCAGTCTGTATTCTGAAACTTTTACTGACTAGCTGTGCAGTCATCTGTTGCTAAGACAGGGAAAAAGAGTAGACTTCTTCAGTGGCTGTGGCAAATGTAATATTAGATTGACTGCTTTTTGAAATAATGGATCCAGAAGCAATGGATGATTCCTTTTTGTGTTTAACTATGCTTCTATTATTATTTTAATGTTTCTAATAAACACTTGAACACATGAAGTAATTAAAAAAAAAAATACTCCAGAGGGAAGTGGGAGATATAGAGACTATATTCCAATCAGTTCATTCTCCATGTTAGGACTAAAGACCAATATCCATTTGCAAAGGTAGACAACGTGTATAAACAGACATATCTATGTATAATCACTATATAGATAGTGACCAAAACTGCAAACAAACAATAAATATTGTAGATTTTCAGTTTAGAATAACATACATTGCTGCGATGCTGTCAGTAGGGGCACCGGGTGTCCGCTCGCAGTTTCAGGGGCTGGCCAGCTGCTCCAAAGGCATGGGAGGGCTGGCGAAATTCCTGCAAGGTTTCACCCAACCCACCGATGGTACAAGCACGCCGAAGAAGGAGAGACAAGTGGAGGGGCTTTCCCAGATGGTTTATTCGGCACTGGGGTTGTGCCAGGGAAGTGCTGGCACAGCGTGTTACAGATACATAAATACCAACACGAGGGGGTGGGGGAAGGGTACAACATTCAATTGTGGAGGTTTGAATTTGGCGGGCTTTGTATTGCACAATACAGAGCCCTCCAGGGGAAGAAAACAGATACCGGGGCGGGGTGGAGATAGCAGAGCCTGGCCATGAGATAGACCGAAACTGGCCAACAGCGCACGCTGCAACAATACATTGACTAAATTTTCTCATTTACAAGATCAAACTAATAACAAAGAATCCAGACAGCTCACATGCTTAGGAGTCCTTTCATTTCATAGATGAAGACTTCAGCACATTTTAATCTCTCTCAGTGCCCAAGCCACTGAGTGAACCAGAATACCAAATACAGTCTCTCTTTGGCTTCTTGGTGTCTTTTTCTCATGCTGACACACCTGTAGTGGGTTGACCATGGCTGGATACCAAGCACCCACCAAATCACTTTCACTCCCCTCCCCAGCTGGATAGGGGACAGAAAATATAATGAAGTCTTCATGAGTTGAGATAAAGACCAAGAAAGATCACTCACCAAATATCATCATGGGTAAAACAAGCTCAAATTAGAGATATTAATTGAATTTATTGCTAACAAAATCAGAATAGGATAATGAGAAGTAAAATAAAACCTTAAAAAACCCTTCACCCCACCTCTCCATCCTTCATAGCTCAACCTACTCTCCCCCAGTGGTGCAGGGAGACAGAGAATGGGGGTTATGGCCAGTTCATCAAAAGTTTTTGCTGCTGCTCAGGGATAGGTGGGGTGCCTGCTTCAGTGTGGGGTGCCTCCCACAGGGGACAGTTCTCCATGTACTTCTGCAACATGAGTTTATCCCATGTGCAACAGTCCTCTCCAAACTGCTGCAGAGTGGGTCCTCCATGGGGTGCAGTCCTTCCTGGACAGGCTGCTCCATCATGCTCTCCACAGGCCTCCCATGGGGTCACAGCCTCCTCTCAGACATCCACCTGCTACCATGTGGGTCTCCTTCCCGGGCAGCAGGTGGATCTCAGCTTCCCTGTGGTGAGGCAGGGGCACAGCTGCCTCACCATGGTCTGTGCCAGGGGCTGCAGGGGAATCTCAGCTCTGGGGCCTGGAGAGACTTCTGGCCCCTGCTCCTGCACTGACCTCGGTGTCTGCAGAGTTGTTCCTCTCACATGTCCTCGTTCTGCTCTTCTCTGGCTGAAGAGATCTGCACATCTGCACAATGACTTTTTTTCTTTCTTAAATATGTCATCACAGAGGCCTTGCCACCATTCCTAATTGGCTCAGCCTTGTCCAGCAGCACGTCCATCTTCGGAGCCACCAAGGAGTGCCTCTGCCAGACCAACATGGAGGAAGCTTCCAGCAGCTCTTCACAGAAGCCATCCCTGTAGCTGTCTGCTATCAAAGCTTGGCACTGCAAACCCAATACACAGACCATGTATCTCATTTGTGTGATAAATCTCAATGTGGGAGCCACACTGCCATGTTTAGAACATGTAAGGACAGTAATTCACCTCATATTTCATATGGAAAAAACCAGTCACCACATTGCTCTCAAACGGGGAGTGCATACTAGTCTATATGATTTATTATATACTATACACTATTTATGATATATACACTACGTACCATGTACTGTGCTTTATATAGTATTTCTCAGGGTGGAAGGTGGGAAGGGGAATCCATTGGTGTATGTGTTAGGTAGAAATGAGCTAAACTATCTGATTAGCTGCATGAGTCTGTAAGAAAGGAAGAAAGAAAAAGAGGTGAAAAATATATTGTTTTTTCCTGCCACCTCTATGGGATTCCCTGAGAAGGATGACCTCAGCACGTGTTTTTATATGTAAAAAAACCAATTATTAGATTTTTGTTGGTCTTTTAAAATTATTATTCAAGTCTGGAATATCTGAGATTGGGCAAGGAATATTATACTTTCATCTCCATGACTAATAGATTTTAATATTCAGTTATCTGCTAGAGTAAACTAGCTATTTGTCAGGCAGAGTAGGAGAAATACAGTCATTAGTTTTTACCCTTCACCGAATATTCAGTAAGGGAAAATATCTATTTTATGACAAGCATTGATAAGTTCATTGTGGCTAAGGTTTCAATACTTGCTGATAAATGGAAACATGAAGATAGAACTAAACTTTTCAGACTGATTTTATTTTAAGAATTTTATTAAAACTTTGTTGTCATAGGGATCTAACGACCACCCATAAACAAGATTTTAGATGTCATAAGAATTTTTTTATAATATTGTTGCAGCCAGCAAAAATGTTTTTAAATAAAAAAATAAATTCTAAATGAGAATATGGAATTTTGTTTTAAAAAACAAGATTTAACCTTCCAAAATCTTGAGAACTGGTGAGTTAGAATTAATAATTTAGCTCCATCACTAAAAGGGATTCCATTTGGTTGAATTGTAGACAAAACCTTAAATGTGATATCTAAAACAGTGGACAAGCTCCTAGTATGACAGACCAAATATTTGGTCATTTCATCCAAATCTTCCCACTACTTTCACATCTATGCGCTGTTCTTCCACAGTCACCTCTGTCAGGAAGTTGTTGTTAGCGTAGTCCATAAATGTCCATGATTGTTTGTACATTGTAACATTGTCATTTCAGCAGATATTCCCCATGAAGACCAGAGCCTGTGAACATGAGGCCTTTTCCTTGTGTGAAGAAGGCCTCAGCTACTTTTTCTGCTTGGTGAGGGACTACAGCCATGAGTGGTCCATGTCAGAGCAGAGGAGAGTAAGAAGCGGCTGAGGAAAACAAGCAAGAAGTGGGGAGCAGCAGAAAGAAACCACGAGAATCCACTATCAACCCTCTGGATCTCCCATTGTTCACCAAAGTATCTTGGAGGGATTGAGCATAAGATGTGATGAAAACAATGGGAAATTCACGCTAGCAACAGTTGCGGAGATGTGTTGCACTGAGCTGAACTTGGGGTAGGGGCAGAAAAGGGTCTCCTTACCTGTTTATTTAAATGATTTATTTTTCCCTCCAATAACCAAATAATAAATTAATACTTTGCTAATTAACAATAAGTTAATTTAACTGAATTGAGTCTGGTTTCATGCTTAGGTTTCATGGGGGGAAGAAAATAAGGAGGTGGACATGTTGAATAAATGTCACTAAGGAAAACTTCATTCCTCTTCTATTTTCCTCTATTCCTGTTACAGAATTCACAATAGTATAAATAATAAAATACATTAATTTACTACAGTGCTTCTTCTACTTTTAATTGAGCATTTTCTATGAGTGATCTGCATCAGGCTATATTGTTACCTTTTTTCTTTACCTTTATCTAATTGGATAATTATAAAATTACCTTTTAAGAGTTGCTCATAGCTCATATATTTTTAAAAATTGGAGTACCTCATTACCTATAACTGCAGGAAGCTCTTCAGAAGTATGACAAATTTCATGTTTTGCTGAGAGACAAAAACATGTCTTTTTTTATAAACTATTTTTTAAAGTAAAATGTACTGATGAATACATAAGAAAAAAGCTTAACCAATGTAATTGCAAAATACTTCCTGTGACTGACTAAAATCTCCATTCTACCAGATGTATTAATAGTCTAAAATGCATCAGTGTTAACAGAGGAATTCTACATATTGCGAACTTCATGAGCTCCATGGTGTGATAAAGATTTTTTTTCTGTTAATGTCTCTATTTACTTAATATTTTCATATTTCTTATGCATTTTGGACTATGAAAAATTGGACAATTTGCAAGCTGGAAATAATTCATGCCTCAAATACTTACATTTTTTCTTATTTACATATGTTATTAAAACAATATGCAAAGAAAAAAGCAATAAGCCTGTAAAGCTTTACATTCAGAAGACATAAAATGTCAAAATGAAGATTACACACACAAGTTATTGCCTTCATGACTAGCCCATAAATAAAACACAACCTATTGATACATCATAGGATATAACATTCAGTCCTTATTTCCAAAACTTTGTGTGCATATGCACACCTGATCCCGGAGTGCAAAGCTGCATTTGACCAATTTCCAATATTAATATGTTGATCAAATAATTTGTTCTGAGTCTGGGAAATTTTAGAATGTTCAGATTTATTGGGATACACATATATGTATTTGCCTTGAAAACTGAGAATGTTTTTGTGCTTAGTGATTTATTCTATGAAAGTTAGATCAAAGATATGTTTCTTTGTATTGCTCATGATGTAAGAAACTTCAATAGCAATGCAAAAATACCTGTTAAAATGTCCATTCTTGTCTAAAAATGTCCATTAATAGTCTATTATTGATGGCTTTATTAACTTTACAGTCATTTCTGCACTTTTTAAAACCTGTAATTAAAATATCAAAACCTACTCATTTGAAGATATAATGTGTATTTTTATGTTCCCTAGCATTACAAGAATCTAATCAATTCTATTTAAAAAGTACTAAAAGTTATCAGAGTTGTAAACTCTATGAGAAAATCAGAGGGATCTGGCCAGGCTAGAAAGACGGAACTAGACCAACAGCTTGAGGCTCAACAAGATCAAGTGTCGGGTCCCAGACTTTGGCCAAAATAACCCCATGCAGTGCTACAGGCTGGGGGCAGAGAGGCTGGAAAGCTGCCCAGCGGAAAAGCACGTGGGGGTGCGGGCAGACAGACAGCTGAACATGAGCCAGCTGTGCCCAGGTGGCCAGGAAGGCCAGTGGCATCCTGGTCCATGTCAGCAACAGTGTGCTAAGAGGGATAGGGAAGTGATTCTTCCCCTATAGCAGCACTGCTGAGGTCACACCTTGAGTACTGCGTTCTGTGTGGGCACCTCTTTTCAGAAAGATCACTGAGGTGCTGGAGCAGGTCCAGAGAAGGGTAACAATGCTGGTGAAGAGTCTGGAGCATACATCCTATGAGAAGTCGCCAAGGAGCTGGGGCTGTTTAACCCGGAGAAGGGGAGGCTCAGGAGTGACCTTATCACTCTCTACAGTTGCCTGAAAGGACGCTGCAGCCAGGTGGGGATTGGCCTCTTCTCCCAGGTAATTAGTAATAGGATGAGAGGACATAGTCTTAAGCTGCACCAAGGGAGGATTTAGGTTGGACGTTAGGAAGAAATTCTTCATGAAAAGGTTGATTAAACATTGGAATGGGCTTCCCAGGGAGATGGTGGAGCCATCGTCCCCAGGGGTGTTTAAGGAAAGCCTGGAAGTAGCTAGCACTCAGTGCCATGGTCTGGTTGACAAGGTGGTATTGGGTTATAGGTTGGACTCAATGATTTTAGAGGTTTTTTCCAACATAATTGATCCTGTGACTCTGAAAATAAGTCCTTTTCTAAAAAAATGAGAAATGATTATATTTTACAATGCAAAATCAAACCAAAAGCCAATTGTTATTTCAAATATATTGTAATTTTTAATAATTTAATGTTAGACTTTTGTGTGTTATTCAAAACAATTTCATGTTCACATAGATGAGATCAGATAAACTACAAACTGAGATTCTCATGTGTGGGTAAATCCTGGAGGTGGCTCTTTTGCTGTATTTTTTTTAGAAGACCAGATAGCAGAAGTTGTTTTTCTCAATGAAATGTTCAGTCATTCGGAGACCTAGAAATCATATTGTGATTACATCTTAAATATTCAAATTTTGCTGATACTTGAGGACAAGCATTAGAATACAACACAATATACTATTAAAAGAAATTATATATATTTAACAAGAAAGAGAAAACGATAATTTATATAGCTTGTAAATAATCAGACAGAAGTTGAAAACTTCATATGAATCTCAATGGTCTCAGATGGATTATCCATTTGTTCTTATCTCTTGATGCTTCTGGTGCCATTTTAACCTAACTGCAGTTCAAAAAGACTAGATAACATAACATCTCATTTCTTCATTTTGTAACTATATGAAGTTCATACATTTTGAAATGGAATTGCATTTATTTCTTGTCTGGACTTTACAGCCTCTGGGAGTTACACATAATTATGTTTAATCCTTTCCACTGCTGACTCAGTACTATCTCAGTGTCGAGAGAGAGCTGTTTCTCCTGAGTTTGTTCTCCAGTCTTCACTTTTTAAAAACTATGGGTGAGCAATCTATATTTCAAAGAAGGATGACCTTAGCTTGATTTAAATGGAATCTTTCTTTCAATATCTGAAATGGGAAAGTGATTAAAGTTTTGGTAGATAGGTAAGATGTATTTTAAAAGCAGATAAGCTTAAAGGTCAGACACTGTCAAATGAAGGATTTTGACTTTTTAATATTTAAATACTTCATAAGAATGATGGTTTATGCATGCCTGGCACTCTTTTTAAGTTCTAAAATAAAATTGTTCTGCATTTTCATAAGATTCACCTTTGAATGTTAGCTACATTTTGATATTGCATAAGCAATTATTTTGCAGCATTTGTTCTTCCTGCTTGATCTGAGACAGGAAGTTTTCCTGTTCTTTCAGTCAAATAATTTAAAAAAAGATATTTAAAAATAACATGAAGTAACACCTGAATTAAAGCACCAGCTCCTCTTTCTTATATTAATTTCTTATAGCTCTTCAGATGACTCAAATTCAGGAATTTTTAATGTAACTTATAAATTACTGTCAAACAAATTGCAACATTTTCATAGTGTATTATTTTGAGGACTGTGACTTGTGTGTTTTAGCAGACTACCCTTTTTGATGTAGAACATGAGATTAACAGAGGCCATCTGAATTATGAAACCAAATTTTGGAAAATCAGAAGTAAATAATGAATAATTTTTAACCTATATAATATAAGAAACCACCATCTATCCAGAACAATAAGCAACAAGGAGATTTTTAAAGATAAAAGATTAAAAAAAACCCAACTGCTGATATTGTCCTTAGTGTCATAATCTTAATTCCATAAAACTACATCTGGAGATGCTAGACAATAAGAAATCTGTTTCCTACATTTTTCAATACATATGTCTTCTTTATTTTTATATCTATAGCAATTTGCTCTAATCTAAGGTGTGGCAATGTCATAGTTCTTTCAGATCTTTGTGACTCATGAAAAATAAAGGAAGATTTATCACCAAACTTCAGAAACACAATTTTAGTGATACCAAAGAGCAATTTGTCCTTCTTACTTTATGTTAAAATGCATGCATTTTGAAAGGATTAAGACAGAAAAAAGTTTAAAGAATTGACAGATAAAAAATTATGATAAATATATAATATACCAAACCCTCAAAGACCAGATCTCCTTTAATTTTAGAAAGAGAAACAATTTTTGAAGCTTAATTTGCTCTGTTCTACCCCTTTCAAAAGAAATCAGATTAATCATTCTCAGTTTCTGTCAGCCTTGATACTTGTTTTCTTGAGTAATCTAGGTTTTCCTTTCTACAACACAGCTAATAGAAGCAATAAATGATTTATTTATTTTGGACTAAAATGAGAATTTCATTGTCATCACAATCAAATTGTTTTCAGCTTTGGTACAAGTGAGCAGTGCTTTCATTGGATACTCACTGCTAAGGTAAAAATAGTGTCTTGCATTGGTCTGCTGGTTGTTTTACAGAAAAAGTTGTTAAAGATTGTTTTCCAGAACTATCTATAAATTAGATGATGCTTTCACTAGGAAATTAAAGTTTTAAATTTTTATATATTTTCACTTATTTTTCATTTTTTGCTTCTTTCTCCCATAGATATTATTGTTTATAGACAATACTGGAGACCTACAGCAGATTTTCAGTCTTGGAAATTATAAGTTTTTACTGTCACTTAATAGGTGTTTTACATAGTTTTGATTCTATTCTTGTTACCTTTTTTTCCTTAACATTGGAACATTTCTTTCATATATACTGTTATTCCACTACTTTTCCCCCTATTTCTCTTCTTCCTAAAGAGGTGAGCCTTCAACACTGCTGGTCCAGCTGTACTTGCTGTTATTAGTATTTTCTGTAAAGTCTATAATTTGAATCATAATTGCTAATTCTCCAGTTTATGTCCAAGGCTTCTCAAACTAGGATAGAAACACCATAGTTGTTTCTAATCTCATCTTACCAAATTACTGGATGAAATATCTTCCTGATTTGTGTTTATAATTTTCAGTCTTTCCCCTAAAATTCTATTTTCTCTTCATGTATTTAATTTAAATTTAGCTAATGGACTTTTTTTTCAATTCTGAATTTACACTCAAAGAGTAATAACTAAATCGGCTGTTCTTTAGATGGCAGGCTGAGAATGGCACTCTGGTCAAACTGAGAGAACATTATGCTATAACTCTGACAGTATTTCCTTGGGTTTTGTTTTTGTTTTGTGATGTGTGGGGTTTTGTTGTTGTTGTTGTTATTGTTAATACCTAGATTGAAACCCTGAGGATATTTCTTCTGGCTACTCACTTGGAGTTCAGTATTTGACAAAATTAATGTCTCCAGGATAACTACATGAGTGGAAAAAAAATAGGTATCTTTGTTTTTCAATCATTTGCTGTCTTCTGTATTTTGCCAAAACCTCCTATTCTCCTATAATCTGACAAGAGAAAAAATCCCACTAAGACAATTTTAAGTTCCTTAAGTATTTTCCCATGGTTGTTGTGTAAACTTATCCTTGACCTTTATAAAAAAAAAAATCTGAATTCACACTCTGTATGGAAAGCTGGTTTTTTTAATGGATCTCTAATTCAGTCATTTCCCATATGGTCGGCTTAATTAACCCTTAACAAAAGAGACCAGCACTTCAGAATTTCACATAAACAGAGAAGGAAACAATATCTGCATAAACTGTTTTCAAAGACATTAAAAATGGAGTATGTATCTAGTTCAAACTTAGTTAATGGACTTTGCTTTCAATTCTGAACTTACATTCAAAAAGTAATAATTAAATCAGCTGCTCTTTAGGTGGCAGGCTGAGAATGGCACTTCAGTCAAACTGAGAGAACATTATGCTATAACAGGGGAAAATGTCTGAACTCTATTTATACTTGTGTGAAAGCATAGATAGCACTCTTCATCTATCTTTTTTACGTTACTGCAGGAGAATAAAGAGCTTTTATTTTCCTAATAAAATTGAACATGCTAAATTATTAGCTTTGCTAATAATCTATGTTTCAGAGCTTTAGTCTCCTCTGGAACTGCAGCATTTAAGGCATATAAGACAGAAAAACATATGTTTCAAGTGGCGAACTTCAGAAATGTTCATGAAGCTGTGCTAAAACAGGAAATCTCAAACCATGGAATGAGTAGTGTGCAGTACAAACAATGAGTTTCTTCCCTATTACCACGTATCTATTTTTAAGTAAAATTTCCTTTCTTTTCATCTTTTTTGATGATTTAAAAATTATTCAGCCTACACTAGCCTCTCAAAGCCTACTGTGCAGTTTTTCTTTCTTCTTTTTTGCAATTTTTTTTAATATATTTTATTTTCTTCATCTTCAATCTTTGCTCTGCCCCTCTGTTTTTACCCATTATGTGGGAGTGCTGGTCTTTGAACACCAATACCACTTGATTCATCTTTTTGGTTATCTGTGCTCTGTAACACAAAAGAACACAGAAAAAAAGACTACTATGCTAGAACACATGTTGAATCTCTATATGCCTAAGCAGTATTTAAAGAAGCTTACACTTGGTTTAACAGGATCAAAATTTCATGCATACACAACCAGTGTAGAATCAAAGAAAGGCAAATGAGGAAAAATATAATGCAATAAGGGTAATTAATACCCAGTTATGAACATAATGGATCATAAAATCATTAAATTACTGATCTGTGCTTTCAAGTAACATATCTATGCTATAGTTTAGTGCTTTTTCCCCTTGATCTAGCCGGTGTCTACAGCTTTGTATGCCTAAAGGAAAGGCAGCATGAGGCAATAAGCATAATCTCACAGTGAACATATATGAACATAATGAAGAGAACACTTCCTAATACACAGAGCTGTATGAGATGAAGAAAGATTGTGCCCTATGGTTTTATTTTCTGTAGGAATCGAGTAAGTTTGGTTTGCAATAATTAAATACATATATTAACTTATTTGAAAAGCTATAGGAGAAAAATATTTGAAGTTCATCTAGTTTGGGGTTTTATGTTCATTTTCATGATATTTTAGCAAATAGAAATGAGGTTATTTAGAATGCATTTTTATTGTGCTGTTATGTGATTTTTAATAGACTTTTCTCTCAATGTACTAATGGAGCAATTGATCTACCTGTGACATATGATTATAAAGTACAAAACTGATTATTCAGTTTATAAATAGGAAAGTTGGCTCTATTAATTGGAGTAATTTTGCAAGGCCCATCCTTTACTTGTATTTTCTTTTGTTTTTAAAAATCCAAATAGAAAATAGATAAGAAAGCTTTCAGGGGAAAGAAAGAAGAAAAAGCTAGAAAGAAACTTGCTTTAAGAAGCCCCAAGAAGAGCTGTTCTAAATTAACAGACTGGAAAAAATTCCTTCTGCTCCTCTAGAAATTAAAGGCCAGGACTGCAAATTGTTCTTCTTTTCTATGTCACTTTAAGTAACTCTAGACTTGAAGGATTTCAAACAGCTGTAGATTTTCTTCAATAATCCATATAAAGACATAAATACAGTGCAAAGAAACTGAGCATCCAACGGCAGGAAGACCATGGACAGTGGTTTAGCAATTAGCCAATTCCCTCAGTCCTGTGGAATTACAAGTCATATTCCACAGGTGGTATTGAACCTAATCTTCCTTTACAGTGGGAGGGGACTTCACTGAAGTTCAGGGATTAGAGAAATGTGGAAACAGTGATTACCAGTGAAAACTGAAGCAAAAAACCTGTTGAGTTCCTCAGTCTTCTTTATATTTGTTTTCACCAATTCTTCTAACCTTCTTTATTGGGGGGAGGAGTAGAGAGGTGGTGGTGGTGGTTTCTATTTTCTTTACTCTTCCTTTTCTGAGCAATGTACCTGTAGAAGCCCTTTCTGTTACTCTTCACATTCCTTGCCAAATTCAGCCCCAGCTGTCCCTTAGCTTTCCTAAGGCTACCTCTACACATCTGGGCAGAGTCCTACATTCTTCCTAGGATGTCTGTCCCTGATTCCACTTCCTGTACATTTCCTTCTACACTTTAGCTTGATCAGGATGTCGTTATTCATAGAATCATAGAACATGCTGAGTTGGAAGGGATCCACCAGAAAGACCAAGTTCAACTCCTGACCCTGAACAGGACACCCCAAGAAACACACCATGTGCTTGACAGCATTGTTCAAACACTTTTAGAGCTTGGATAGGCTTGGTGCTGTGACTGCTTCCCTGCGAAACCTGTTCCAATGCTCAACCACCCTATGGGTGAAAATTTTTTCCCGGTATCTAACCTAAACCTCCCTTCTTCTGACATGCTGATTCCCTGTCTTCCTTGCCTATTTCTTACACATGGAAATGAAGGGCACTTGTGCTTTAAGAAAAATGTACTTAAAGAGCTGACACCTCTGTCCTGAGGACAGTTTTCAAATGGTTCCATCCACAAATTACTTAAACTGAAAGGGTCCTGACTTTAGTCTTCACCTGGTTTCCCTAAAATACAACAAAGCATGGTAACTAAGACAACAGAACATTTATGCATAGAGATTTTATTTATTTTTTTTTTAAGTTATATCGTGTGGAACATTCATTCCTTATTAGCCATTAGTTTACATCTATATAAACACTTTAATTTTGGGAGTTTATCTCTTCTTTTAATCCAGGTATCAGCCATGATGAACTGCTCAACTTAAGTATACCTTAACTAGTTTAGCAGTAACCACCAATACTCAACAGCTACTGCAAGGAAGCAAATATTATTTTGTCTCTTTAAAACAATAGAAATCATTATGCAGATAGGCAAATATCCAAAATTAATCATTGCACGTATTATATGAGGTTTTATGATTAAGAGTAGGTGAACCTATTTAGTTTTTGCTGATTGTACCCTTATGCAGTAGAACTGAGTATTGAAATTTTTTAATTATTATCATATTAACATTTCTGCTTCCCTCTTTCCTTGTTAATGTTTTCGTACAAAAAAGCAACCACTTCTAAACCTTTTGGCTGAAATTTTTGACTGAATTTGAGAGAACTCAAAAAGCCTTTCTTGGTTTTGGACTGAAATTTGAGCTTTGACTTCCTAGTTTTATAAGCAATTTCCCAACCATCAGATAATAGTTTATTTTTCCTCTTGTCATCTTCTGTTGTATGTCATTTTAGATACTAAGACAGAGCTACAGTATGTGTGATTCCATGTCCTGATGGCTAGGAAAAGAAAATTGCTTATGATCTCTGAAAATCTTGTTCGTTAAATTTTATAAAATGTGATACCTATTACAGGAGATAGTGAGAGATTTACCAAGCTTTAGTGTATTCTATAACTTTGTGGTCAGGGAATACAGGAAACTGGGAAGAGAACTGAGGTTTCAGAACTTCTTTGTTATTTTGTAGAAGAGCAAATTCTAGTAGAAGAAGAGTCTTAAGCCCAAATTAAATTGCTACATTATTGGGTTTTGTTTGGTTTTAGTTTTAATTTTATTGTGTGCATATAGTATAAACTTATGAATAGATTTTTCTTATCCTAATGAATTGAACATTTGAGTTTATCTTTTTGTGCTAATTTGAAATAAGTGAACAAAGTGGTAATAGAGATTATTATAATGTCACTTTTTGTAATAGTTGTAACAATTATAATATTCAAGAACAATTGTGAGAACTAGATATAAAGTTGTTGAAAGTTGCAGAAATATATTCATGGGATTTTTCACTGATTGTTTTGCCAACTGTTTGGGGGTTTTGTTTTTGTTTTTGTTTTTTTTTAATAAAAATAATGTTGAACCTTTTTGCTCTTTTCTATCCTTATCACTTTGAACTATTTTGTTAGTCTATTTCAACGGACAGAATAGAAAACTGTGGCTTAAAATGAGTAGCAATATCAATTAAAATTACAGTATATCTAAGACAATAAGCTTATGGTATTCAAGGATCATAATGCTGGAGAGATTACAAGGTTCTTGATGTTTTCTGCCTCTTTTTGCATTATTCCTTTAATTTCTTTCAAAATACTCGTCTGCATCATAAATTCAGCAGAAGTGTTCTTAAATATCTAGCATAGACCAGGTAGGACTTACCTCTGAGAATTTTAACTTTATGTGTTTTATTGTATGGTGAGTTCTTTCCATAAAATTCAGTCTTTATCAGAATTTTACCATTATAATTATACTGTCATCAATTAACATTAGCTATATGGTTGCCTATTTAATTTATTTTCTTATAAATCATGGAAATTTTGATCATTGCTGTTTAATCTTGGAAACATTTACTTGGGAACTTTATTCTAACCTTTCTTTTTGACCCCATTTTCTTTAAAATAATAAAGAAAATATCTTCCAAACATGACAAGGCCTTTATAATTTCAAGACTTACACTTTATTTGTCTTTCTTGGTGGGATTCAATGTATGTGTGGGGAAAAAGAAGTATATTTGTATAGTTGGGCTTTTAGCCAACAGGACTTTCAAGTACTCCAGTCAGAAAATCTGTAATTATAACATATACAAATATATTGCTTCTGGAATAGTCACAGTTGGCAAATGAGCTCAGAAAGTTTTGAGATTACTTGGCTTATAAATTCGTGTTACATTTTTTTTTCAGGAAACCAGTACACAATCATATTTTCTTATCTTTTGGGTTCGACTCTGTCTGTCTATCATAGCTTTTAATCAATATATGTTGTTCTGTTGGGGAGTTTAGTGCCGTGTTGGTGAGGCTAGGTTGCTCTTCTATACCGCTGACATCATCACTGGGGGTGTGACTTTGGGAAGAAGAAGAGGTGAGCGCACGATGCGATGTGGGCGATCTGGCTTTCAGGGGTTTATCTATTGATGTTTTCCATTGTCTCAGGATCAGNCAAGATGGTGAACTCCTTTTTTCTGGGTAAAGCACCTTATTTTTTTTAATATAATTTCATTATTAAAATTGCTGCTGTTACTGTGTGTTTCTTATTTCATTGCCTTTTTTGCTTTTAATAAACTGCTACCTCAACACATAGACTTTGCATCTGTACCTCTCATATTGGAAGGGGCGTGGCAAAGGGGGGTAGCTTATTTGCAGTCTAATTTCCAGCTGGTGTTAAACCAACACAGTCATAGAGAAGTATATATTATCTGTAAATATATAGTATTGTGTAATCATAATTTATGTCATAAATTTATTATCTTGAAGAATAGAGGTAAGGGTTACCTGCCCTTTTCTTTACTCTCATTTTAGTCTCCGACAAAAAATGCAAAATAAGGGAACATTCTCTACTGAACTGAGGACAATTGAAAAAGACTGGGATACTTATAGTTACTAGCAAAAAGCTTTTTCTTCAGGGAAAAAATTGAATTTTCAAAGAAGTGAGTAGTCAGACAGATACCACAATAATAGCTTACTAAGCCTTTTCTGGGGGGTGATGGCTTAGCAGTGTGAGCAAGTAGCTTGAAATCTGTAGTATCCCTGGAGTTCACAGAGAACTCTAAGTCAGATTTAGCTGAATCCTTCATCTTTATATCTTCAAGGTAAGTAAACAATTTCAAGCAGCTTGATGTACACACTATTTTTCCAAAAAGGTCTATAAAGTCAAGGCTAGATTTGAGGGCTGTGATGCATTTTTGCATATCCATCTGCATTCATGCCACAAAGAAAATGATTAAAAAATTTTAAATATTACTGGCTATAAATAGGTGACAGGTCTGGGACAAGGGATTAATTGGGACGTCTCCTGGGAATATGATTTTGTATTCTAGTGCACAATTATTTTCATTCTTGAAAGAATGACCAAAAAGTCAGTGAGGGATATATCCATTATCAAAGGGTCAGTGAAACTTTTAGTGAAAAAATGGTAAGGATTTCTAGATATACATTTGATTTGTTTTGATTTTTTTAAAATGCAAGTTAATTGAAGGATAATAAAGACATTGTTTAAAGAACTTGAAAAAGGAGGTTATTGACTACTATTGAAAACTACTAAGAATTAGAATAATATTTCTAAAATCCTTTATAAAGTATGTTTTACAATTCTGAAAACTTTCTTTTTTACTCAAATGATACTGCAGCTTTTTATGGAGACAGAGGTATCAGATTAAAACTTCATTCACTGTTTGCCTTTGAGTCAATTTAAGTCAATTGAGCCAAAATGTCTTTAAATTAATCCCAAATGGAGTTAACCTAAATCAACCAAAACAAGGACACTATAACTTTGTGAAGACTTGATCTTGATGCTGATTAGTGTTGACACTTTATCAATGTTTCTAAATTTTCTTGTTTGCCATCTTTTCCAGCTTGTTATTTTCTTTCTTTATAGATTTCAATTAATATTTTTCCATGAGTTTCCACTCTTCACAAGCATATATCTATAAATAAATAAAATAGTAGAGACCTTCATAACCCAGACCTGCAAATCATTTCCAATCATTAATAGTCACATCTAGTTATTATTATCTATGATAAACAACCTTTTTCTTTTAGTTTGTTTTAGTGTCTTTGGATCAATAACTGGATATGCACATGAATATCTGAAATTAAAATCAAATGTAGACACATTTTATTAGGTATTCAAGTTCCTACCCCAGTTACTCTGATGTTTAGTCAAGTTTTTAAAACCCTGAAATGACTGGAGAAAGGCGTGTTTTCTTCTTTCACAATTAGCAATGATAATTACGTTATTAACAGGGTATGAACTTCTGAACATAAGTTTAAAAAACAGAATGAAAATTAAAAATAAAAACTCAGAAACCGGAAAAGATTTACAAATATATCCACTTTAAAGGTTTAGGTTGTCTCCTAGAAACTTTGGAAGCAAAGCAGGGTGAAGATCAGAAAGTGTGATGAAAACATTTAAAAAAAATTTTAGGAGTCACGTCAAAATCCACTT
>VYZT01024926.1:32387-56499 GCA_013400735.1 Pomatostomus ruficeps | reverse complement strand
ATCCACTTGCAACTTTCACTTACGTGTATTTTCTCCTTTGGTACTATTTCATCATGTACTTCTGGCCCTCCATTCCCACCCTTTAATGAACCTACATTTAGTTTCTTCTGTAGCTAGAGAGTCTATTTTCTGACCCATCCTCTTGGACACCAAGCAAATTTTGACAATCATTTATATGCTTGTAGAATTCTTGTGGAAGAAAGTATTTTCTGTCAAAAGAATCACCTGTCACTGAAGTAATAACTTGACAACACTTTGCCATTTCTATACAGTAGAACCTTGGATACGTTTCCATTTTTCATCTTTGCCAGAAAAATAAATTAATTTAAAGACACCTGAAGGTATCTGCAACTTTGAAGGTTAATGGAGTCCTCTGAATACTTGAATAGACAGATATTTTTGATGCATGTTTTTAGTGAAGGCTTATTACTGCTACAACCTGCTCTACTCTTAATAATAATTAAGCATGCTTCAGCTTTCTGGATATACCTTTTTATGCAGAATAAGACAAAACTTTTATGACTTATAATATTTTAATGCAAGCTAATATCCATTAACGCTTACTCTAACAATCCATCTTCCAAATCTTTTTTGCAGTAAATATTTCTTTTTAATACCAATCACAATCTCACTTACAACTCATTCTCTAGGTAAATTCAGATGTTTCTCTGTCATAAAACATTGTTTTTAGAATCATATATTAGGAGGTACTAATTAAAAACATGGAAAAAATAAATGTCAGCAGTTTCTTGTGAAAATTATTCACCATGTAGCAGACACTCAATTATAATGTCTTCCTTCCTTTCTTCTTTTCTTTCATATGTGTTTCGAACTCCTTTCTGGTACACTTTAGCTAATTCCACTGAGAATATTACATCATTTAGGAAGTTTAAAAGTGACTGCAGTTTAGTATTATATAGCCTTCCTCCCATGTTTGAATGTTTCTCAAATAGTTTCCAGATGAGGTACACCCAAAACATATGTAGCTGCAAGTGCATTCATATTATAGATTTCTTGATGTTTGGAAACTTACTTAGTTTTTGTAGGCAGTGAAGATGTGCTTCTGAAGCACTCCTTGGATTTCCAGGAATGTTTCTGGAATGTGATGAACTGAGCAAACTGCTACTGAAGTGCTGCATCAGCAGCTGATGGAACTGAAGTGCTGCTTCCTTGCTTAGTTGAAAGCCATGTTGAAAAGGACTTGCTGGATTCCTAGTTGATTAATACTGGATTGTTCAGAAATAAATGGATTGTAGTAGGGTTTTGAGTAGTACTGCTGCAAAATGTCAGGTATTTTAACTCTGCTTATGGAGCTATACTTGTTTGCAACAAGAAATCCTATTTCAGAAATCAGTTTCATAGATACATAGATATTTTCCACACCAAAAGAATTATGTTATTGTAGATTTTTTTTCTCCTTTTTTGGTTGATTGTTATATCCAATAACTTGCTTTTCAACAGATGTACATTTATCACAGGATTTGAGAAATGAGCTTCTTTTTCTGTCTGCTAGTGGAATAGGGAAAAAATATAGTAAATGTTTTACAGTCTTCTATGAACTCACTGCTTACTACATGAGGGACTGAGCTTTAAGGGACTATATTCAGTGTCCATCATAGGTGTTTTTGACACTACATTTTTAGGATTCTTGCCTTTAGAAGAATTACACTCAATCATGTTAGCAGCTTTGCAAGTAGTCTGTTTCAATTCACAAAGCAGGAGTTTTTGTAGGTCCTTCTTTTTCTAAGGGATGTTCTTTAGGGGCACAGATACTTTTTGCATCCAATGGTTTCAGTCCTAGACGGCCCACAGGTGACTTAAAGCTATCTTTAGCCAGCTTTATATGTTGTTGCTACAGTAAACGATGTTTCATTACTGAAATATATGCTACTAAGAATGAAGGTAAAGACTTGGAATACTCTAACTGACCACTGATATACAGCTAAAAAGTCTCTTTTCAGGTAAGTTTCCCTTATAAGTCCTTTAAAAGGGACAAATTTGCACAATTATTCAACTTAGTATTTAATAGCTTAAAAATCCTGTTGTTAGATTTCCTTGAATCACTATAATAGGATATCTGATCTGCATTAGAAAAGCATATTAAGACAATTTCTTCTGCAAATAGCATGATATAATGAACATAAATAAATGATGGGGTTTTTTATTTTGATCCCAGCTTATAGTTTCAACAATTAAACAATTTCTTGCTGCCTGAGATGCTAAAAAGAAAAAAGATGCACATATTCATTGTAGAAGATAAATATGAAGCAATGCCAAAATAACCATCTTCTAAATTGAAATGGTTTTAATTAATACCTTAAATCCTCCATTGTTCTGAAAGATTAACTGCAGTCCATTGACTATGAAGTCAAACACTTCTGCTCTTTATTTTTATTTCTTTAATGTGTAGAAACCTCTAGGATGAAAGTTAGTAATAGATTGTTTTACTTCAAATACTGCATAACTATTTTTTGTAGCTCTTTTGTTAGACAATAATTTAGACAACCTACTTTCTTGAATAGCAATTTTTTCTTTCCTTTTTTCTGGCTCATTATAAAACTCAGTATCACTTTAGTCATAAACAACACAGCTGTAGTTACACACGTCAATTCCATTGCTGTCATAACATACCATGTTTCCATAACACATTTGGCCATATGAATATTTCCAGCTCTTTCCTTGCCTGTTGCAAATTTACCCTGTGCAGCATTTATCAGCAGTTCTATGTAGGTCTAAAGTCCAGCTGCAGACTATAATGCTTATACCCATAGACATTTTTTTGTTAGTACTAGTACTACTATAGTGCTACCTGTTCTCTACAAATCAATGCAATTTTCACACATGCATATATATACCTTGCCTGGAGTTATCTAAAGCTTGAACTTAATCCCACTGAATTGTCACATAAAAAGTTTATAATGACTTTCACAGTGGTTAATAAATTTGATTATATACTTGCAGAATTTGTGATTTTGTTATTAAATAAATGTTTTCAATATTTATGTATTTTTTCCTCAGGCCAGAATTTTCTGTTATATGTAAAGTTGCATCTAATTATGTCATTAGTAATTTTGGGTCTGAATTAAACCAGACACGAAAAGCATGAAAATTTAAGTTTCTCACTTAAATTCTGAAGTGTCACTTCAGAATTTTACTAAAAAATGGATGAAGAAAATTATTACTAATGTGGCATTTGTGGCAAATGTTTAAGCAGTTCCTAAACCCAAAGATGCTAACAATAGCAAGAGGAAATGTATAGTAGATATTGCAAGCATGGAGTCATACTGCAAGAGCACTGAAGCTTATCCAGACATTCCTTAAGAAGGCTGCACTGAGTGAGTGCACTGACATATCAGAGTCAAAAATATAACACAAATGAGCATTAAGGCCACGTATGTAATACAGGCATTTATGAGTGAAAGGTAGATGTAGATTTCTGAATAAATTGATACTGCAAGGTTCTTTATGTGCCTTACACACAAATGATGCAGCTATATTGTTCAGGTTCTCATATATGTGATGTTATGCTATTTCACTGTAAATAATAAGCTTGAGACTTAGTTGGACATTTTTGTGCATTGTTTTTCTTCTTAAAATTGTCATGTTTTGTTGCCCTGAGTTTTGCAGTTTCTCAGTGTTTTTCCTTTCTGTAATACTTTCTCACACTTCTTCTGTAAACATGGCCATGGTTTCTTAACAACTATCTATGTTTTCCTAAACTGTCTGTGTGTTTATCATTCCAGTATACTGGGTGGAGAAATATGATAGATTGATGCTTTGACCAGTGGAATTAAGAGGTGGTGATTTCTACCTCCAATCCACGGTGATTTGTAAAAACATATAAGTAAAGGCAGAGGGTTCTGCCCTCTCTCTCTTTTTTTGCCCTCTCCGTTTGCTGTCTCTGTGTGGTCTTTTATTTGGCTCTCCTTTGGGCTCCTCGGCCTAGCCGGCCTGACCCAGTGCTACAATGTTTGAGCTGAGAGTTTGAGATGATCACACCATTGTTTCACTTATACTCTTACTAGAAGCTTGAGGAAAAACTTTAGCTGCTAAAATCCAGCAGAAAGCCCCAGATTTCATTAAAGCAAAAATTTATTAAAGCATATAATATTCTGATCCTTTTCCATAAAAGATAAGTCACATCAGACTCATTTCATTAAACGTCATTTAAATTACCTTCCCATAACTTTTTTTTCTGGCATTTGAAGCATAGCAATAAATATGTATTTAAATCTGAACTATAGCCCATAAGTTTCTACCTCACATTTATTATTTATTATCCTTACAAAATATAAGAAAAAAATTACTTGTTTCTTTCACTTTTTTAATAGATATTATTTTTGCAAAATTAATAGAGTCAATTCTCTTTTATCTAGATGGCTGTGCTTCTTCCAGAACATGAGTAACTGTTTGGCTATCATGATCACATATGAAGAAAAAAGGATTGATCCATTTTTCTTTATTCTTTTGAACCTTTATACAAAAACTTAAGAAACATAGGATGAATTTAATTATTCCTATCAAAAGATAAATTCATTAAGGAAATTGCCTTAATATGTAGATCTGAAGTGTAAATTTATTAAATTAAAATTCAAGATACAAGATTTCATTGTAATCAGAGTGGCCATTTGTTTGACTGTTTTTGCTTTTTCATTTTTTTTTCTTTTCAGTTTGAGGACTCATGGACTCATCAAGCTCACCCCTAAGTTTCATTTTTAAATATTGTCTTGTTTCATTATTGATAATTAATTTTTAACTTATTTATCTCATTCAAAAAGTCACTTTTGGATAATGCACATACCTCATTTCTCAACTTTTCACAAAATAATAGGAAGAAAAGCACTGAATAGTAGTAGAAACAATGTATATGTATTCAATCACAACTCCAAGAATATAAAATGTCAGTCACTTGTGCTTTAAGGCATAAATATACTTATTCTTCGCTCAGGTAGTTAAAAAATACAAAAATTCGGCATTAGCAGTTTTCATACCTTGTATTATTTCTGTTTTGCTGCTGCTGAAAACCAAAGGTCCACATCTTCAGAAGAGTCTTTGCAAGTCAAAAATCAGTTGCTTTCTGATAAAAGACAATGTTTTATTGGCTATCTGAACTTTCCTGAATTGGACATGGTCTACTGACGTGTGGATTTTAATAGTCTTCAGGTTCATAATTTCCAAAGAAAATTTCTGCTTATAAATACTGTTTCAGAACTGTGGTAGGTTGACCCCAGCCACCAGCCAGGAAACCACCCTGGTTTTCACTTGCTCCCCTCTCCCAGTGGATGGAAAGTAAAGATAGAAGGAAGGTGAAAACACTGATGAATCAAGATAAAGACAGTTTAATAAGAAATGCAAAAGCTGCATGTGCAAGCAAAGCAAGATTAGAAATTAATTCACTACCTCCCATAGGCAGAAAGTTCTCTCATGTCCTAGGATGCAGGACATAACAGTTACAACCACCATAACAACAAACACCTCTTCCTACTTTCTCTGAGATTTTATTGCTGAGCATGTATACGTTCATACATATCCCTCTGGGCAGTTCAGCTCATCTGTCCCAGCTGTGCCTCCTCCCAAGCTCTTACCCAGCACACTCACTTTGAGGGAGGCAGGGAAGAAAGAGAGACAACGCCTTGATGCTCTGCAAGCACAGCAGTAACCAAAACAATGGTGGTTACTGACACTGTTTCAGCAGCAAATGTAAAGTGCTGCACTGACTGCTGTGAAGAAATTCAACTTCATAACTTCATCCCAGCCAGTACAAGCATTCTTCCCAAATACTTCTCATTTGGCCTACACCTGATTCCACCTAAT
The DNA here is from genome assembly GCA_013400735.1 of Pomatostomus ruficeps. Lineage (NCBI taxonomy): Eukaryota > Metazoa > Chordata > Aves > Passeriformes > Timaliidae > Pomatostomus > Pomatostomus ruficeps. The sequence continues at coordinate 50,685 of VYZT01024926.1, read as the reverse complement.
AATAACTTGTGATGGTTCAGTGGATTATAGGAGGAAGTGAATTTTTTTGGTCACCAGATTACTCTGATTTAGACAGATTTATTACTCCTTTTAAGAATTTAATGGGTATTAATCGACTGATTCAAAGGTGTAATTTCATCACTCTGTAGTTATATGTCCAGCAGTATGTCAGACCATAATGAAACTAGTGTCACTGAGGCAGAATTGTATGTGCAGCTAGAAAATATGGCAACTGCAATTTTATCCAGATGGCCAATCTAAACTCACCAATGTCCAGCACCAGTGAATTAGTGAAAAGACCGACTTGCATGTAGGCATCGTGCCATGTGAACAGATGGACATGAGCACAAATATCTAAGAGACCATTCATAATCACAAACTATGTTTGTGAAGGGCACAAGTTTAGCCAGAAAGTACCAGATGGTTGTCTGTCCTGAGGTTATAGAAATGTAGCTATTGGAATATACCATTCTTAATCCCACTTTTGACTAGATAAAATCCGTAAAATTAACAAAATTACTTCATGATTGATGAAGAAAAAGATATTATTTTACTTATTTTTATATGTGTTTTAATATTTCTTTTTTTAAAAGTATGTTCTCTTGTACATAAGAGAAAGGTTAATTTGTAGGCAACAGAAAGAAAACTTACGGGATACTCAATAAAATTTACCAAAAAAATTTTTACTCCCATGAGTTGAACTCCCATGTTAAATGGAATTGATGGGAGTGATGGTGGCCTTTAATGAATGGATAAGAAATTCTGCACTTTTAGATTCCAACTACATGTAAATCTTGAAAAAAAATGTAAAAACTCAGCAGGTCTTTCTGTGGGAGTCTGGTTGTGATGCTAGGTTCCATTATATTTTCAAATATAGTTAGTGACAAGGAATGAAAAGGTATTATCTTACTGGACACAAAATGACATAATATTTTCTGTATCAATACCTTCTTTGGACCTATACCTTAATAGGCTGGACACATTCTAAATATTTTATAGCTTTGTTTAGACTTCTAAGAAAATATCCCCCTTTGAAAGTATGATTTTAACTAATTTAGGGCATAATTTACCTGCATAAAAGTTTATGCAGCCTTCTAGAACGAAGGATCAGAAATATTTTCTTTCCCAGTTGTCATTGTGATGATGATGAAGAAGATGATGACAATGGTGGAGAAGATTGCTATGTTTAACTTAATTGGACACTGTCACTTCCGGTTTTCTTCAAACAAATTATTCCAGTTTTATTATTGATAACTGCATCTCTTCCTTTCTTCATATAATATTCCTGCAAAAATGCAAAGCAAGCTGAGATACATATTTTTCATATTTCCTTTTTATAAGAAATGAAAATTTCCTTTTGTCCTGTAGGGTAGAGACTCTTTTCAATAGCAAAATAAATTACTACTACAGAATAAAATCTGAGTGGATTTCTCTCTCTGACAAATGTCTAAGTCAATATTTACATAAAGTAAAAAACTAAAATCATGAACATCTACTGATGCAAGTTGATGTGATGTTATTGAATTCAGTGTTTAATTTACAGAAACTGATATCATGTTTTTAGAACATGAGTAGCTTGTTCATTGTTATTTCAAACTGGTATTACTTTGAAATTTTAGCAATAAGTTTGGAAAATCTGCCTTTCATCCCATGATTCTCAACATAATATTTTCTGCTAAAAATTTCTGTTGAAAATTCAATAAGTGTTTAATTCTAATTGTGTTCTTGCACAAATAATGCACATACAAAGAGTCTAAAAATATATTTTATATACTTTTGCTGTGGCACATAAAAAAATATGTCAGTGCTTTTAAATTTATACACATCCTTAGGCTTTACCGAACTTATCTGACAAATACTGTGCTCGTGAATATAAGAATATACTATATTACTCAGAAAGCAGAGAAAAAGCATATAAAAAGCTGCTGATCTGAAACTGCTAAGAGATATTCTTTAAGCTTTTGTAGGGCAATGAACCTACACTGTCAATGCACATTACACTGCAAAGTCAACACACATTAACCTTGAAATAAATATTGTAGAACATATGATCCAATAGTCTGGCAAGTAGTTTTCATGCTACTTTCTGTATCGTAAAGTGATATAAAATTTTGCTAGTTTTGTAAACATTCTGCCCCTCTGTCAAAATGTCTTTGAAAGATTTTCCTAGTCTGTACCACTCAAGGTCTAATACAACTGACAAGACAATGTCAGGGACAATTTTGAGCTGTTAAAGACCTTGCTTTATTAGATCCTGGTCAGTGCTGGCTATAGCAGAAGTGGAGAAAAGATGTTCATTATGTCAGGGGAAAAAATGTTAAAGAGAAAACAAGACGCTAAAGTTCTTAACCTTCACCAAAATAAACTCCACTAAAATGACAGAAATGTGACAAATTATGAAAAGAAAAAAATTAACAAAACTTAATATGAGTAGATCACAAACAAGACTCTCAAAATTAGACAAATTTATTTTTCTGAAGGAACCCTGAAAAATCATGAGTTTTATATTTTTCCCTTCTCTACCTTTTGCCATAAATTTTTTAAAAAAACCTGTAGTTTGTGACAAAAAACACCCAACAACCTAACAGCAAAGATTAATTGTGCATGAACTTTTGCTTCATGTATCAGTTTTTAAAATTAAATTTATTAATTTATGTGATCTGAAAAACAAAATAAGAAATCAAGCATATATAGTTACATATTTGTAACTTAGATCAGCACAATTTAAATTTAAAAAAAGCTGTTAGAAACACTAGAGATAATTTAGAGCAAATCATTATATAAATAGCCTAAATTAATAACTAGAAATTGTGGATACAAAAAATATTTGTAGCTTTGGCTGTACTTAAATCAACACCAGACATCCAAATCTTATTACTCCTGAAAATTAGATATTGACTCAAAATCCTATGAAGACAGCTAAATTTAAACACTCTCAATTATTTCAGCGGACATTCAATGACAAAAAAATCACCTTCAGGACTCCATAGTAAATAGTCACTGGCATTGACATATATCTCTCCGTTGATTTCAGTAAGTTTAGCAAATGCTAGGCCCATTTTCTTACTAAATTTAGGTTCCTCTGGCTTGATTGAGCATGGCACCTCATACCAGAACACTGTTAATCTGTTCACCCAAAGTACTCCACTCAGTAAAGTCTTCAGGGTAGGTATAATTTTGAAATCTTTGGCAACTTGCCTTTTAGTAATTTTACAAAATATTTTATTATAACTTTGAAGTATAATAATGAACCAAGGCATTGTTAACAACTAATGTGGATTTGAAACTATTTTAATATCTTGTTTGCTATTTATGATGTTTACTGATTTGGAATATTTAAATTAGTGCTTTGCTATGATACAAGGGGAAACATTTTTTGACATATTTGGAACAATCTTCCCAGGGAAACAGTGGAATCACCAGCTCTAGAAGTGTTCAAAAAACTTGTGGATGTGGCACTCGGAGACATGATTCAGTGGTGGGCATGATGCTGCTACATTAATGGTTGAGCTTGATGATCTTGGAGGTCTTTTCCAACTGTAATGATTCCATGATTTAAAATATTTTCAGGAATAAAATAGGTCATGACATATTGGTAGTTCTGGCAAAACCAACACTACTGTCCCATGAATAGGGATAAAATAATGACCACTACTCAGATTTCTAGTCCTCCCTCAAATATAATGCATAATTGCAACACATTAAGAATGCCAAAAAATGCAATTTTTTCCAAATCTAACAACATTTAAACACTTTTAAATCCATTTAATATTTTGGGATATTTTCCTAACAAAATAGTCTCTCAGGTAATATATAATATAACAACATATACAGATTATTCCCATCACTGCATGTAATTTAAATCTTATAGAAGATAATTAATGAAATGTCTGTGGTCATTTACCATTTCTGATATTTTAGTGTTTTTTTTTTCAAGTGTTACAGAACTGAAATAATATACAACTATGATATATTCTAAGATTCTCTTATCTTGAACCAAATAAATAAACAAATTTACATTGCTAAATATATCCTTAAGCCTGATACTTGCCTGATAAGAGGATTCAACAGATGTTTTTTAAATCCTGATTTTTGCACTTATAGTTATCCCCTTAAAAAGAAAATAAATATTTGAAAATAAGAAAAGTGGATGAAAAGCCTTTTATAGAGAGGTTTCTGCACTAGTAGGGATGCTAAACATTTATGGACATGAATACTTTTTAAACAGTCTAGCACCTTTAAACTCACTATAATAGAAAAAAAAGAAATGTCTACACACTCTCAGCACTTCAAGCATTTCCAGTCACAAAACTATGCTTATTCCTAAATTGACTTTGAATGAATAGTAATATCAACCAATTTTTAAAAAATTACGCATTTTAAATGGTATGTAGAGTATTGGGTTTGAGTTTGAATAAGACAAATGAGCATACTTTTTATGTGGAAATAATAACATGTTCTATACTTACACCATCTCATGCGTTTGGGGCAAATCTTTGTTGCAAAAAAGCAATTTGTTAGTATTAGGTTAAAAATGTTAGGGGTGTAAAAATAATGTGCTATCTTTATTTCTACTAAATAAAAATATAACTGTTGAGGGAGTACATCACTGTCTTCAGTAATCTTATCCTTTAGTCCATTTGAAGGAAGTCTTGTTGCCCAGGTTGTATTTTTAACAGAAACATCTGCACAAACTTCTCTATCTTGTGTGAGAAAAATAATATGAGATGACTGAGTTACCATCTTGTGATTTTTTCATGCAAACTTATGAAATCTACTTAATATTTTTTTCATATTATTAGCCATTTTCTTTTTACATTACATTTTCCTTTGTCCTTAATCCATAACAGTAATGCAGAATCAATACTTTCTTTTCCCTGATGATGTCAAGCAATAAGATAATTCTCCCTATCTATCTTTTTAATTGCTTCTCGATTACAAATAAAGCACAAGTTCTGGGACTAGAGTAGGCCATGGTAGCAGTGGAGATCTGACTGAAAATAATCTGCTTCTAAACCTCATTGCAGCCTTTATTGAGTGACAGTTAACTTCTCTTTGTCAACCCAGTCCTTTGGACTGTGGCTCCCGGGTAGTAATAAGATGATTTCCTCAATCCTTCCCCACTCATCCTACAGAAAAGAACTTTTATAGTATGAGGCTCTACCAGGCCAGATCATGAGTATTCAAAGACAGCACTAGCAGACCATGACAGAAGTAAAAAATAGCTTGACCTTGCCCATACACTGTACTGAAAATAATTCCTAGACTGTGGATTGTCTTTTCTCTCCCCTCACCAGTTCAGCCTAAACCAAGTTGAATAGTATATATTCAATATTCAATAAAGCATTTTGCAAGTCAATCTAAAAATTTTACCAATACTTATACTAATTCAAGCTGTTATTCTATCATTGAGTTTACGAGTATGCAAATACCTCCTTCCCTTTAGACACAACCAAAATAATTGTATATATGGGCCAAGTAAATATGAATGTTATGAGGTTTTTTCCCCCTAAGATATTAACTTTGTTCTGGCAATAACAAAGGGATGATAAAGAAAAGTGTGATGACATTTTACTGTGTATACTAGGGAGATAAGGAAGGAAGTAAGGAGACCTTAACAACAAGATAGGAAACTACAAATTACTCTGCTGGCTTTGTATGCAAATAATATCAAAACCACAGTTTCAAACCTTAGAAGATTTTTGCTTCTTGGTGGACACTGATTAAATTGTGAGTGCTTCTTCTCTGCACTAGGAGTAGATCTTCTTAACACTTCTATTCAGAAAAGTACTTCACTTCTTATCAGGAAATCTGGTATTTGATTAAGTGTCTTTCAATTGGGAATGCCTTTGGTTGTTTTTTAAGGTTCTGGATTTTTTTAAGTGATGGAATGACAGAAACTGAGAAACAAATGTATTATTTTTTCCCATTTCCTTGTAGTGGGTGATCTATTTTCTTTTGAAACAACTTTATGGCTTATTTGGTACAGTTAATACTTTAGTATCCCCAAAACACTTATTTTAAACCTCAGCGGCCATTCCTTGGCTATGGGGGTGTTGAGGTTTGGGATAGTTTTTCTTTTTTTTTGCTTGTCTCTCTATCTTAGGAATTTTTTCCCCATTCTTGTTAATGGGTGGACAATCAAGAGAGACAAAGGAGACAGGGAAAGTGCCTGGCCCCAGGGTAGGCAGCGGGGCGGGGCACCAGTTTTTACTTCTTTTTCCTTGCTTCTGGGAGAGAGGAAGGCGGCAGAGGGAGCTGCGGGACAGACTGTCACCACTCCAGGTTTTTCGCTTCTTGCTGCGGCTTTCTACCTGTCTGAGGGGGGAGAAACCCGGGACCCCCGAGTATTTCTTCCCCTCCCAGGAAGCCAGCCCCCCAGCCGGGGTCCAAAGGTTGGCCGGTCTGCCGGGACACCTCAGTGCTTCCAGCCTCAGCCATGGGATTGCTGACACACCCTGGCCTACCTCTGTGGGACCCTGCCAATTCCTACCTTCCCAGCCTGCTACTCCGAGGCCCCTGTTACAGCTCCTCCTGCTACCCAAAGAGAGCACTGGGACTCCACGGCTGCCCCTGGGAGCTCGTACAGGGAGTTCTTTCTCCATCCCTTCCTGCTGGTCGCAGCCGCCATCACACGCGGCCGGAGGCGCACCAGAGCGCCCCCTGCAGCCCAGGGGAGTCATCGCACCCTCCCTGCGCACCGGGAGCACCAGCGCCCCTGCCGGCTGTGACTGTGACCGCACCAAAGGGGAATTGCCAACAGAGCGGGGAGAGACTGTCCGTGGGTTTGTCTGTTCTTATTTGTTGTGGGTACCACTGTTGTTGTTTTGTCTGTTCCACCATATATGTAAATATATTAGTAAAGAACTGTTATTCCTCTTTTCTCATACCATTGCCTGAAAGCCCCTTGATTTCAAAATTTTGCCAATTCGGAGGGAAGGGGGTTACATTTTCCTATTCTAAAGGAGGCTTCTGCCTTCTTTAGCAAATACCTGTCTTTGAAACCAAGACAGGGGGTGTAGCTACGTGCCCAAAAGAAATTGAACCAGATTTCAGCTAAAGGTTAAAAATATTTCCAGATCTGTGCAATGTCAAATATAGGATAACTTAAGGTTCCAAAGTTGATTCTTGAGCCTCTCAGAATTACTATGCAAATAATGCTAAGACACATTTAGAGACCATACACATTTCCATGTAAGTGAGTTTCAAACTCACTTACATGGAAATGTGTATGGTCTCTAAATACCAGCTTCACTATGACAAATAGTGCCAGCCATTTTTGATACTTGCACACACAGACAAAAAGAGAAAAAAAAAGAAGGAAAGACAAACATGCCCCATTACATATATATTTATCTACTTTCAGAGATCTGGCATAATTGCCAAGAGAAAATATATTGTCTGAATTTGTTTCATAATGATATATATATACTTTCTGTTCATCTTTGCAACATACAACTTAATCAATTTACAAAAGCCCCACATGTGTTTCCATATTGATTAATCTGTGCTTTTTAGCACAATTTAAGATTGTCAGAGCTATTTTTTTTTCTTTTGTACCCTTTTTTAATAGAATCATTAGAAAAAACAAAGAAATAAAAATATGCACATCCCCAAATATCAGTGAGACTTATTTAGCCTTTGACATTCTAGAACTTTAACTGTATCATGGGAAATTCTAGGACAGTATTAATAAAGATTTCCTTCTTGAAGTCGAATGTGGTTCAGATGTGTTATTTTTGTTAAGAAATTTGCTTGAAATAACCAATTTTCACTTCAAGATCCATATTTGAAAAATGCCTTAACTTTCAAAAAAACTAATTCAAGGGGACATGAAATTTCACATTATATACACTACTTTTGTCAGTTTCATTAGTTCTGAGGGTATATTTGCCAAAACTAGGATATCTGAAGTAGACTCAAAATGCAAATGACAGATTGAGAAGAGAAGTGAAGAGGGAAGAAAAACCTTGTTTTATAGCATCAGTTCAAATGCATTGATGTCTGGCTGATAGAGAAAAAATGTTCAGGGAATGAAAACAGGTTACAAAATCTCTTCCAAGACAGTGCAAATTTGAAAGCACAGCTTCAAATGTGGTTCTGTGAATTCTAAAATATTTTATTATTTAATTACTGTGCTTCAAATTATAAATTTAAAAAGTGGAGAAATATCACAGAAAATAAAGAAAAGGCATTTTAAGTCAAGCAGCTCACACATGGATACTTGTGTGTCTCTTCTATGAACTACCAGTCCAAATGTCTGCCATATAAAAAACCCCAAATGATCTGATTGCTTTTGTTGCACTCTGGCGAATCCTGTGTAAAAAGGCATGGAGTTGTGATGGAATGAGATAAAGGTAAGAAAAAAAATTTCTAATTGAAAACTGTGACTTTTAAAACAAACACCAGTGTGCAGAATTGTCTCCTTAGTAACTATTTAATCATTTGCATAAAACTTTAGCTCCTTAAGTTCATAAAATTCAGACTATATTCATACACATATAAGTTATCATTGTGTTTTTAGATTTTGTTCTAAATACATATATATTTATTAAGGTAAATTAAATCTATTTGATTATGTACTATATATATCTATGTACATGGTTACATGTATGTTAGTTTTTAAATCACAGAAGGAACAGCATATTTTAAATACGCCAAAATTTGAATTAAAATATCTATTGAGGAAGGGGATTTTTTAAAAAGGAATTAAACAATTACTGAATTTAATGTTTGAAACTTATGTGTCATTTTTTGCAAATAATCCTCACTGTTGATTCTTGAACACAATATCTTTATGACTAAAGAAATTAAAATATTTTGAAACAATGTTTCAAATACAATTGAAAGAGTCTTAAAAATTATCCCTTGCTTCTCAAACATAAAAGAAAATTACTATAGTTTCCCATTTGCTAAAATGCTATTTGATTGACATTTCCAATGGGATAATGTTAAATTATCCAATTAATGTATAATTATATCTTAATGTATAATTCTACGAGTTGAAAACCAGTTATGTTTCTGGTATATATATTATGCTGTATATATATTTATTTTGTAATGCATCTTTTTGTTGAGGGGAAGTGATTTAACTGGTATGTAAAACAGTATTTTTTCCAGATACATTTTATTATTATTTTTATAAAACTTTACTTGAATTTGTCAAAAAAACCCCAAACTATTATTTAAAAGTATGTAAATCCCATTAATACCAGATTAGAGTTAGGATTTTCAAAAGTTTAAGTGAAGCATAGTTCATGATCTTAAGAGATTACAGTAGTAAAAGATAAAGCAAGATAATAAAAAAAGAAGACCATATAGCAACATGCAAAGATGACATATTTATAAAAATGTTTGGTCAATATCCTCCAGTTTCCCACCTAGTACCAGTAACTAAAACCAAACAGTGTACACAGTGGAATTAGGATAGACTTGGTCGAGGACAGGAAATGCAGGTATTATGAGAGTATTTAAGATCAATATTATTCACAATATTATTTTATGTTTTGCTCCTTGATAGAGATATTTTCAAATATGTTCTGTATTCTATGTATTTTCAGATACATATTTTTAAACATTTTCAGCCTATTTAGCCAATTAAAAGGCTGTTTAATCAGCGTCTTAGAATACTTTGTGGATCTGCAACACATAAAGCTAAACCAGTACTTTAGAGGAAAGAGATTCTCCAGATGAACATAAAAAGCTTTCCTCTCATTTCCCTTAGACATAAGCCCAGATGCCATGTCTCTAGTTTTTGGGTTTTTTTATGACACGGAACTTTGCTAGGATAGATGGCGCTTCCATTTGAGGTCCATAGGACTAAAGCTCCTCGTCTGGATGTGTACTGAATAAGTAGAGAAATTAACATTCTGACTGGAATCATTGAGAGACTGTAAAGTTAGTGGTTAATGACACAAACAGTGGGCCATGAGCTTTGCCCAGGATGGGCAAAGTAACAGCCCCGGTGCAGAGGGCATGGCCACTGAAGAAGACCACAACAAATCAAATATATTTAGCAACAAGCTGGGGTTTGAGCCAGATAAGGAAAGAGGTCAATAAGAAGCAGATGCTATGAAGTGGGATAGTTCTTATCATGCCTATGTCTTCCCTTATACAATTGGCTCGATTGTAAAACTTGCCCCTGAGGGGGAGGTATTGGGACATTCACATTATTCATCCCTTATGATAGGGCATAATTGGCTCAATTATGCTGACATGAGAGGCAGCTGTCATGTCTTAGAAGGTGTCATAAACCACCAAAGACCCCGAAGTGTCCCAAAAACTTATTTCTGGGGCCTTCCACCAGTGCAATCTACAGTGTTGCAACAGACAGTGTAAAAGTCCCCTCCAGGGGAGGTACCTGGGCATTCCCATGTGAACCTAAGCATTTATCCACTCATTAAACTTTGTGTTCCCTGGGCTTCTCCCACCCACAACGGATCAAAACTGTGACCATCATTCGACTAATGGACATCTAAACTGCAACAATCAAGTCTCATCATGGGATCCACAGATCTTTCTACTCGTATCCTTTCTTTCTCTTTCTTTCCCTTACACATTTTCTTAAGTGTTATTTTTATGCTCTTATATCACTATTAATAATAATCAACACCCCCTTTCTATTGTAAATAAATTCTTCTAAAACCTTATACATATATATATATATATATATTTATAAACACAAATCATTCAGTGCTATTTCACTCTAATCCGCCCCGAGGAATCTAATAGCAAGAACCTGAGTTACCCTCGCCTTCAGGGGCAGATCATAACAATCAATAACGATTGTGAAAGTACAGAGAGTGATGATTTGTTCTGTCTACTAAACACAGCATTGGCTTTAAAAAGGAAAATGAATCCCATAAGATGGTCAAAACTGCAAAGAGATTTCACTTGACTAAAATCACAGTGAATTTTTCAGGAATCCTGACAGAGGTGTCAATTCTGTTTCCTCAACTGGATGCTGTTTCTTCTTGAGCTGAAAGCCAGTGCCACTCTGTTTCTATTGTTATAAATTCTCACCATAGTTATTTGGAGCCTTCCTTGGACTAAGACTTTCATTATACTCTAACCTTTTTGCAATGGGTGCACTTTGAGATTAAAAAAGGGAAAATATGTTTTTCAGACCCTCAGAAAAAAAAATTGTCTTGGGAATGTAACTTTCACCTGAAAATTACATTCACTGAATGAATGCATCATATATTTGAATCAACACTTAATATGTACTGATGAAACAAGTGAAAACAAAGTGAAGAAAAACAAAAAAATCAATCTTGAAAATGTGTTCAGGATGTCATGAAGCTACTGTAGCCCTATAATTTGAAATGTGTAGTGTTTGGCAATAGATATTTCTCATTGTATGGAAATCATCCTTGAACTCAAAACTGCATGCAGTGTGACTCAGAGCTCTAAAGAATCAGCTGGTTCCTGAGGATCTGTTGAATGCATGATTTCTCAAATGGTGAAAGCATCCACTGAGATTCTCCTTAACACCTGTTCTGTTTCTTGATTGTCTTTTTTAGTGTTCCAAAATCCTGTGTAGTGCTTGAAGTGATCATCCAGAACATATAACTAAATAAAAATAATAAATTATATACTGTAGAAATCTTGGAGTTGCACATATCTAAAAATTATTTTCAATTATTCCTACTAAATATCAAGCCATGACAAAATATGATTGCAGTACAATATAACAGATTTTAATATTTGAAGTATCACATATTGAAAGTGTTTGTGTCTGATGGATTAATTTCTAGAAACTAAGCATCTGTTTTGACTTAGCTTCTAGATTAGAAAAACAAAATAAAACACACTTTCACGTTAATTGGGAAGATGGAGAGAACAGAATTTGAAATTACAATACAGTAATTGATCAGGATTGTAATGATGCTAATTCCAATTAAAAGAACACTAACAAGACAAATGTTCATTTGAAATCAATATCATGGTAATGAGAGAGTCTATACCTTGCCGTCATTGCTGATTTATTTCCACAAGCAGTGATTTTCCGACAGTTTACCTGCCAAGAGAACTACTCAAAATAAATGATGATGCATATAGATAATTAGAAGAATGTTGGAGGACTATAGTCAACCACTGCAATGGCACCACTGAAGACAATAAAATATCTGTTTCCATTGTAGTTGTGACTTAGCATCTATGCAAAACACAGCATTTCAATTTACAAATAGTAATGAAAATGAAAAATAATATTTAATGGTTCCTTCTCCAAAGTAAGATAATCTTCTACAATAGTTAATATTAGATTGTTAATACTGGATACCCAGTGATTATAGTATTGCATTGATTAAAATGTTTGAAAATCTAACAATATATTTAATTTGCTTTTGTAAAGTATGTCCCATATTTATATTTATAATCAGTCCTTACTGAGAGGTGCTATGTAGCTCAGATGGTACCAATAACACACCAATGTCTTGACTATGGCTTAGCAGTGTTTGCACAGCATAGAGATTGTCTCTCCAGTAACAGCTATGCATATTGGGCTCCTACGCCCCAGGAAGTGGCGTAGGAGCTCAGTACTACCTGCTAAGAAATAGAGAAAAAATACTGTTTTATCATTTGCTTCTATGTTCAGCCTTTGCTTTTCTTTATTAAAATGCCTTTCTCAACCCACAAGTTCAGCATCTTATATTCTTCCCTTGTCCTGTTGATGAGATGAGTGGGAGAACATCTTACTTGACACCTGAAGGCCAGACAAGCTCAATCCACCACAGTCCTATTAGTAATGTGTCTATTTTATAGATAAAATTTATATTAGAGTCTAGAAAGCAAATATGAGAAGACACTATCAATGGCATCAGGTGCTATGTCAAAATAACAATGGGTATACAATTATAAAACATGTTTGCTATACTACTACTAACTTTACTATTTACTAGTAATTTTTATCACTATGCTGTAAAATGTTTACACCACAAAGTTAAGCTCTTACAATTCAGCCATTTCTCAAAGTATTTAATATTTCCTTATGCAGTAATTATTGCTGACAACTGGTGCATTAAATACAACTGTATGTTTTCTGGGCCTTAAAGGTCCATTTCTGTTGCTAGAATATACAATAAGAGTTCATAACACATTTACAGTGCATAGTTTGTAAATTCCAAATTCTCAAATGCGTATGTCTTTGAGAACTAGAGCATGCATAATAAATAAGTATACTTCCCATGCTCTCTTGAATTCACTTTCCTTGGAAAATAATCAAACACTCATCCATAGTTTAATTTGGTTTGAAGTGATTGTGTTAAAATGCGAGTACAGCCCAATTAGCAGAATAATGTCAAGAAGAATGTCAGAAAAAGTACAAGGGGTCTGGAATTTTTTATGCAGGTATTGTGGTACACTGCAAAAAATATTTAGAAGTATCATCACTGATATTTGATGTCACACCAGGATTAAATGTAGGACATAATAGCACATCACCACTCTTCATTAATCTGAACAAGGCTTTCAAACACAGAATGTGAAATTTACAGGTTAGAACAAGTAAATTACCTCTCTGCCCAGTGCATTTGTCTGCAAATATACACAACTTTTTTGGTATAGATCACTTCCTTCTAGCATTTTGCTCTTCCTTCCAAAGCCCCTCTGGGTCCTGCAGTCTTCATGGAAGGAAGGAGAAAAGGCTTTCTAAGAAGTCACCAACAGGCCTCTTGTCTTTCTCTTGAGTCTTGATGTTTGCTCGAGGGTTTTTTAAATAGATTTTCTTATGTGTAAAATGCTTTCATCTCACTGTTTCACAGCTGAGGTACAGAAGTAACTCATGATCCTCCCGCAGTTTCAGCTGACAGAAAGGATGGCTGTTGCACAGTAACTTTCTTACTGGAGGGATTCATACAGTTCTGGCCAAAACATGTGAGGCAGGTGAGGTAAAATGGTTGACAGGGCCCTGAGGGCACCACCAGGCCTGACTGTCCCTGACCATCACCCTATGGTGTTCCCCACCCTGTCCGCAGCCCAGGAGCCCAGTTCAGTGCTCCCTCATTCCCATGGCCACCACTGCCCACTCCAGCTGCACCACAGAGCCCTGCCTGGACTGGCCATGGGCACTGCCAAGCCAGGCCTTGCCCGCCCAGCCCCATGGCCCAGCCCCGCCGCCCCATGGCCCAGCCCCATGGCCCAGCCCCACCCCACCCCATGGCCCAGCCCCATGGCCCAGCCCAGCCCCAGCCCCACCCCACCCCATGGCCCAGCCCAGCCCCATGGCCCAGCCCAGCCCAGCCCCAGCCCAGCCCCATGGCCCTGGCCGAGGCCCAGCCCACCCCAGCCCCATGGCCCTGGCCCAGCCCAGCCCCAACCCCATGGCCATGGCTCCCCTCACCACACCTGGTTGCAGGACTCCAGCTGCCCCAGAGCATGTTTGAAATAAACACCAAGATGTGAAAACAATGCAGTCCAGAGCACCTTGATCCGAGTTCAGAAAGTAATAATTATAGAAAGTGAAAGTGTAAATTAGTTTGTGTTTAAGGTGCCAGAATTTGCTGATTCACTGCTCCCAGAGGTAAACACAGAACAAGCTTCTGGGGTGACTGTTACCATTTGGTTCCTACAACAGCAATAATACAATTTTAGTTATAGCAACAATTGGTTCTTGGGGTTCAAGAAAGGACTTTAAAAGATATTCATTTATCATGGTTTGTCATGTGCTTTTGCTTTGAAGTATTCAGAAAATAATATGTATTAAAAAGTAGTACTGTCAAGCTTGCACTGGGTAGTGCAGAGAATGATTGAGTTGTCTTTCCATCTACAGCTTGGGGGTTCATCATTGTAGCATATTTTCTTACACAGTTCAAAAGATATTTCATCAATGAAATATATTAAAGCCATTTTCTTACTCTGTCACAACACTTGTTGAAATGTCAAGTCTTTTTGCTAGAGGAGGTGATATAAAATGATTAAATATATTTGGAAGGTTTTGATATTGAGTAACCAGTTTGATTTCCATCTCTAACTTATTCGTAGTAGTATTTGCATGTTTTCCCAGAGGATGGTGTCACTTCTGAGCTCTTGTACTGTGCTATATATTGTTAATATATTAATAATATATTAATACATTCTGAAAATAAAATTTTAAAATTTGATACATTATACAAATCACTTAAACTGTTGATATCCAGACATGATGAACATAGGTTTCTTACTGATGTAACATTGCATAAATACCCAGCAATCTGGGTCATACCAGTATATATAATGATAATTTGACCAGCTCTTTCACTTTTGTCATATGACCAAATCAAGATTGGAAGTAAATTATGGATATATAGATATAGTTTATTCTCTAATAAACTAATAAACTAGTACAGTCTTTCTTAAAACTACTATGTTCTAAAAGTTGTAAATGGTTGCCTTTGTGCTCTGACTGATGTGCTTCCTGGCACCTGGAATTAGCCTGGTGAGTTGGATTTCTGTTATGAAATGTAAAGAAAGTGGTGTCTTATATTCATGGGTTTTCTTCCCAAAGTAGGACAGATGCAGCTTTCAAAGTTGTGATACTGAAGATTCCCACCTGCCTGAAAGCAAATTCCAGAGGCATGAAGGTATTATCATCAGAAGTCCTAGACACATCAAGGTACTTCTAAACATAGGCAAGGATTTCAATCCCTTATCTCCTATCCCTTGAGAAGATGGTATAACTATTCATCCTATAAGAAAGAAAACCAGCAGAAATAATTCCAGGACAGGATATAAGACTTAATTACCCTGCAGATATTTTTCTAGCTATAAGCAGCTAAGAACTCTATTTCTACTGTCACAGTGCATCTTGGATTATTTTCTTTACAATGATACAAATCCATGTGATTATAGAGGACTGCCATTGACCCCGTGCCTTTTACATCCCATAAATATAGCTCTGTAGCCCAGTAATACAGTTCTGCCATGGATAGTATGAAGTCTCAGACTTTGTGCTGATTTTACAAAGTCTTAGGATGGAGACAGATTTGCTCAATTTGAACTTGTTGTGACCTGGCTGGAGCTATGTTTTCACTTGGTTTATCTGTAATGACAATTTGCCTAATGACTGGGTGGTTATGGTTAATTCCTTTTACTTACTTTAGTATGATAAAACTATCTTTTTTTTAAATATATAATTAATAGCAACAAGTAGTTGTCAGGTGTAGAATAAGATGACTTTGACTACAGAGTAATGACACAGTACATAACGTTAGTTAAGCAACTACAATGATCATCCCTGGTATGATGGTAGAGACATTAAGAAGCAATGACTGAGAACGTTGTATGCTGCTACTGACATGAGACAGTAAGAGATGAGGCCCAAGCACACACCTGAGACTCCATGGCTAAAATACGCTCCCCAGTGTACATTTGAAGAAATTGAGATATGGAGCTGGACAAAAAACGTTTTGTTGTTTGCACAGAAAAGTAAAGTAATATGGTCAAACATATGTAAACCAAGCTGTACATGATAAAACCAAAGTTCATATGGAGTTGCAGATAATGGATTTAAAAAAGGGTAGAAAGCATCCAGAGAGCATAAAACCCTCTCCAAGTAGATCCCAATGTGAGGAAGAAGAATCTACTAATATCATATTCTTCATGCTGAGGTATTTGGATACCAAGGACTCATGCTGCCATCCTTTTGGTATCCTTAGGAAATGAAGGAAACCAATTCCTTGGTGCTATGTTTCTGAGCAGATTTCCCAATCTTTTTGTCATAAAGATAGTACAGTCTTTTTAAAAAAACCTACTGTGTTCTAAAAGTGCAAATGATTGCCTTCATGCTTTGAACAATGTAATAAATACATATTATAATATTGGCTTTTTGCAAATAAAATGGATGCTATATGTATAATTTTAATTTTTACTAAAGTAGCTTTGTTATAAGAATATAGGCTTTCTTTTTTAATAATAACTAATGCTTTTTATTTCTGTTACTAACTAAACTTAGACATAGTAGTGGGGTAGCTGATGTGGTTATGCCTGTGGTAACTGAATGGTCTGCTTGATTGGATAACATCCAATGAACGTGTGATGAAGACTCCTGCTGCTGACTTGTCAGCTATCAGCAACTTCTGTCTGCAGGAACCATGGACATAAGCCAAGCTGGAGGCGATAATAAAAACAGACCTAAAACCACAGCCAAGAAATGCGCATGCTCTAAAAAGGCAAACCCAAGGAGGGGCCATGCTAAACAGTTCCTGGAAAATGGAAATTAGTTGAAGGGAGTGTTGAATATGCATAACTGTTAATGAATATGCATCAGGATGATGCAATAGGAAAGGTATGTAAAGGATGTCTCAGCAATAGCAGGTGTGCTCTTGGCTGAGTGCCAAAGCACCCAGCGCTGTTACTTTTGCTTTATTGTCTTTGTCCCCTATTGTCTTTTATTAAAACTTTTAAATACTAACAGGAGAGTGAACTGTGTTTTTCACAAACAATAAGTGACCAATGTCCTTCTCTGCACTCCTCAATATAGAATTAGTATAGAGTTCAGGTAAAGCATGTGTAACTGATGGGAAATTTTCAGTGATTCTGAGTCCAAGCAGAACTACCTGGTTCATAGCAAAATAACTAAACTTTGTTTTACTCCAAGACAGACTTCCACATTCAAAGTATCCACTGGGAATGGTACATGTGATGTATGGGCCCTGAAGTGTGCCTAGGATTTTCTGTGAAAATGCCAGTTGGCAAAAGGGAACACATTGAAAGTAATTGTCAATTAAGTTAATTATAAATTATAAATACTTTCAGAACAATAGTTGAGCTCATATTTTAACCCTGCTTAATTTATAGTGTAAAAATAGCATCTCTCTCAATATTTATTCTTGCCCAGCTCTAAGTAGTTGCATGAATTAGATGTAAAGAGATTGAGATTGCATTCTGAGAAAACCAACTCCCTAAAAAACCTTTCTGTGTCACTGGTTTTGGATAAAAGGCTGGTATTGTTGTCTGTCCTGGTTTAATAGACAGGTGTCTGCCAAGAAAGGCAGGAACCTTCCTGAAATGGAAAAGATTACCTCTTCTCCAAATTATTATAACTTTGAAATTATGGGGCTTTCAGGCAAAGATATGGGAAAAGGAATAACAGTTCGTTACTAGAATATATATATATATATATATATATAGATATAGATATATATATATTCTAGTATAGATTCTACTATAGATTCTAGTATATATATATATGTATGTATGTATATGCTGCGGTGTGTTCCGGGGGGGCACCGAGTGTCCGTCCGCGGCTTCAGGGGCTGCCAGGCTGCTCCAAGGCACAGGAGGGCTGGCGAAGTTCCTGTAGGGGTTCACCCAACCCACC
>VYZT01024926.1:0-32106 GCA_013400735.1 Pomatostomus ruficeps | reverse complement strand
TTTACAATACAATAAATCATCTTCTGTGTTGAATATTCTGATTTCCATTGACCAATCTAGAATAAGCTACAAATCTTACAACATTTGCCTATAGCCTATAAGAATCATTGCCTTAGCCTATGGTGTTACACTAAACTCTAAAAGTTGCTTTTTGGACCCTCTGATGAGTTTGCAGGGTCTCTTCTGACCCTTGGACCTGCTTGCAAGCTGAAGGCATTGTTCCATCAAATGGGGATTACCTCTAGCTGGCTATACCATTGTTTTCTAGTTGTTCAGTAACTGGGGTTGGGTAACTCAAAGCTTGTCTTCATTTCAATCTCACCTACAGTTTTTGCTAGGTAATCATATTTATACGGTTTCCCTATTCCAGCTTCCCCAACAGGGTACAAAATCCAATAGGTGAGGAGAGCTAGGTTTGAATTCGGCGGGCTTTGTGTAGGATTACACAATACAGAGCCTTCCATGGGGTGGAGAACTGATACTGAGGCAGGGGGAGGGTACATAGCAGAGCCTGGCCATGAGATAGACTGAAACTGGCCAGAGCCCACCACAACATGTATACATATATATATTTACCAATACAGGAAAACAACAACACCAGCAACAATAAAACCCCAGAAAACCCAATAACAGCTTTTTCTCGCCCATTAGGCAATTTCCCCTTTGGTGTAGTTATGATCACAACCTGGCTCGTGGGGAGCAGAGAAGCTGCAGTGCCTCCGGGCGAGGCAGAAGGGTTGCGATGCTTGCCCCATGGCATCAGGGTGCTCCAACACGGGCTCAGAACACCTCCTGAGGTGGTGTTGGGAGCTCGGGCAAGGATGGGAGGTGGCTCTTTGCAAAACTTGCAGGCAGAAGATGGAGCAGCTGGTCTCAGTGACATGCTGAGCGGCAAACTAAATGGCAGCAGTGTCCCTGGAGCAGCCAAATGCCCTCTGTAACACACATGACTATTCTTGATGAGAAAAGGGGATGAGCAGAAAAAGGGACTGGAAACCAGCCCCCCACCCCCAGGCAAGAGTCCTGGAGTCTGCTCCTAAATACCTCTCAAGTTATTTAAGACACAACTCCCAAACTGCCCCCCATCCCCCAGGCATGACTCCCAAATTCTAGTTCCTCCGGCTGAGCCATTACCATGGTATGTGAGAGTGCTTGGCCATGTCTTTTTTTAATTGCCTCAGTCTCCCAGACAATCCGCTCCCCTCATGGCATCTTCCCTTCAGATGGAGAAAATTCCCTGAAAAAAACAAACCTACATTATCTTAAAATATTTTTAGGAATGTAAGATTCCTATTGTTAGTTTATAGATCCATTTTCTTTTTCTAAAGCAAAAATAAGGTTTGGTTCCATGTCAAGACATAGAACTGTTGAAGCAAGTTCAGAGAAGGGCCATGAAGTTGATGAAGGGGACTGAAGCACCTCCCCCAGGAAGGCAGGCTGAGGAAGTTGGGGCTCTTCAGCCCGTAGAACAGCAGGTTGCACGGAGATCTCATCGCAGCCTCCCACAACTCTTTGTCAGGAACTATAGTGATAGGACAAAGAGTAATGGGTGCAAATTGAAAGATGGGACATTTAAGTTAGATATCCGGAAGAAATTCTTTACTGTGCAGGTGTTAGACACTGGAATAAATTGCCCAGGGAGGCTGTGGATGCCCCAACACTGGCAGTGTTCAAGACAAGGTTGGATAATGCCTTGAGCAACCTGGTGTAGTGGTAGATATCCCTGCCTATGGCAAGGGCATTGAAAACAGATGATCTTTAAGGTCCATTCCAAACCCTTAGCATACTATGATCCTGTGGTTTATTATTTTAGAAAAATCACATTTAACTCATCCTATAGCAAATTCAGGACCACAAAGAAGCTGCATATTCATTAGGGTTAATGTAGACTGATAATTTAACCTTATTTAGAAGAATAGGATTATTCTGTATTGTACAAGTTTCATATCTTCACAAAGACAAAGCATCACAGTCTTATAGTACTCTGAGATGTGTTCCAAGTTTTAGTGCTCTTCTAAGTCAAAGTAAATGCTTTGTAATTCTGAAGGAGTTGTGTGACTTAAAGTTCACTTATTGCACGGTCTGAATTATAAATAATTTATGTGAAACTCACTTTCTCCACTTCTTTTCAAATAGGTAAATATATAAAAAATACATGTAATATGTATAAAGAATATTTTGATAAGAACTGTGTTTGGATACCTTTAATATGTTTCTATTCCTGCTATCTGTTGTTTATTGGTACTCCTGATTTATACTCCCGTCATTTTTGTCTACAGGGAAAAATTATTGTACAATCAGACAAATGTTGAGTAATCAAATATTTATATGGAACAAATGTTAAGAGGTTTTTTGATTGCTTTTGCAAGCATGAATTTATTATATACTTAATAAATTGGATTTCAATATTCTTGGGCTATAAATAGGAGTTGATGAAAAGCAAGAAATTTTGATTCAGCAGCTAATATTAGAATAATGTTTTGGTCTGGATGGAATCATTACCTGTATAACTGGATTTTTCTGTTTGCTTCTCAGTGAGTGGGTATAAACCCATTTTTGTGTTCTACTGGTGTAGTCAGTCTTCAGTGCTGCATAATCATTACCATGTTTTCTGTCCTGCCTTCACAGATGACTCTTCAGATGGAAATTACTGTTACGGAGTTTCCACGACATATTGAACCCAAAATGACTAAATGCAGCCAAATATTCCCCAGTCAGATAATGATCGTATGTTTTTCACAGCCTTCCTTATAATCTATTTTCCAGCAAGAAAAAATATTTAGTTCAATTTTTTTTCACATCTTTAATAAAAAATCCTCTAGTGATTTGATCCACAGTCAACAGAAACAGTTGTTAGCCCAAGCACATAAATTGTATTATCAAAACACTATAAAGCATTTCCACATATTTATAAACATAAAGCTGAAATGGGTACAGCTTTGTGAGAATGTGAAGAGACACTGTTCCATGTTACACAAACTGCTAAGGAATTAAGAAATCAATAAAAAAATTCCTACTACTCAGCATTCCTACAAATGCTGAGCTCTATACAGTCAATTTTAGATAATTTCTTAGTGCTTCAGAGAAGCTTACCAAAAAGTTTTACATATCTTGGCCGCAGAAATGATACATTACAAGTAAAACTTTAGTAAAGGTTCAATCAGTATGCATTTGCTTTCATAACAAACAAGTATTATAAAACATTTGTCAAAGAGGATCTCTAATAAAGAATAGAAATAAAAAGCAGGTATTTTAAAATCTGCAAGTAAAACTTCTGTTAGGAGTTCCATTGATCCTTTAGTCTCCAACTGAGTTTTTTGTACTTTAAGATACAATCTCATTACTATATAATTAAAAAAATCAATACTGGATTTTTAATAAAAGTAAACATTGAAAAAATAACTAATATTCGTGATTTTTCAATAGCATTTGTTGATTTTTTTATTTCTTTTTATTCATCTTGAAGAAAAGAGCCATTACTACTTTCTTCTGGTATTTCAGGAAGACTATTTTCTTACATAGAGTAAGATGAAAATACCTAAGAAAAGGCCAGTCATCTCATGATGCTTTATGTAAGAGATACACAGACACAAGTGTGAATATCATAAACTGCTTCAATGCCTTATAATTTTGAAATAACTTGGGCTGCCCTAAAGCAAGGCATAGATCTTAATAAAGAATAAGTCTTTATGACTGTTTCAGTTGATTGCTTTTGAGCAGAAGAAAATGAGAAATCATTATGTGCACTAGTAGAAGCTTTCTTTTAAGTGGCAGTTCAGTTTAATTCATATCACCTTACTCATGACAGTGACAACAAAAAAAGAAACTAAGGACAGATTCCTAGGGATAATTAAGCAGTGTTGATCTCAGGAAAATTGTCTTTCCAATGAAAAGCTGATTGCATTGTTCATAACAAAACTACCTCAGCATGACAGAACTAATTAGTGACCATCTGAACTTACTTAGCCAAACGAAAAAAGCAATTAAAAATGCCGTCATCACCGAATCTACCACTGAACAGCTGGTTATACTGATAAGCAATACAGCAAGTTAAAGCTACTTTGGAACACAATGGAACTTAATCTGCTTGCTAAGTAGTAATTAGAAAGCAATGAGAGAATATGAGATTACTGTTGAGAAACTGTTATTATGATGCAAACAACTTTCAAAATGCAGTTTGATTCCCTACCTCCCTCCCCTCAAAATTTCTTAAATAAGGAAAGTGGGTGAAAATTTAAATTTTTAAATAATGAAACTTATAAAGCCTCTAGAAGGTTTTCATTGATTAGTTCTTCTGTGCTTTGAAGAGGTTTATGGGGTGCAAATTGCAAGAAAGCATGTATCTTGCTTACCATTTGCAATCAGGTTGAACACTGAAATAGACCTGGAGCAAAGAGCTCAGAAGTTCTGCTGGTGCATTCATATGCATTGCTTTAAAAAAGAAATTGGAAAGAACAATCACAAATTTTCTCTCCATATATAGAAAAGGTTTGAGAAATTTAGAAAAAAAATGAGGAAATAAATAGTTCATTAAGTGATATTTAAGGATATTGGTTTTATTTATTTTATCTAATTTATATTGTTATAATACAGCAAACTAGAAGTTTTACAAGCATTTTGTATTTTATAGTACAAGGTGTTTTATAGGTATTCACTGTATGGGTATAACAAACTTTCACTGGGCACAGAAGAAATGTGTACCTTATATAAAAAATGATGTAGTGACTTTGTCATAAGATTGAAAAAAACCCAGTGTAAAAGCTTATCAGCCATAATATAATCAGACATATAATACATACATTGTTTTTTCAAGGTTTTCTTACTGATGGCCCATACTCAAACAAACAGCTATGATAATTCTTTCCAGCATGTCAGTCTTTCACTCCACCTTTTGTGTAAATATGAATTAAATATTTGTGCCTTAGTAACATACATGGATTTATATCAAGAGCCCTATTCAAAGTATTTTCTTCTGCAAAGGTATGGGGAAATATTGTGCAATATTTTAATGCATTCTAGGATACTGGATTTCCTAAAATATCCTCCACTGTTTTGTTTGTAGGCCCATGGAAACCATGCAAGAAAACACTAACCATTTATAAGTCAATCCATAATCAAGAAAAAAATTAATGTCAAATACACACTTAAATGCTACACAGAATGTTTCTTTCTATTATACTGGATGACAAATTCAATACTAAATGTAAGGGACTGTGTTGGTGCTTAGCAGGTTATGAGTCAGATATCTATTTTACAAAATTACTATTTGTTCCACATCTAGGTTTGGCTACATCATTTATGATAGCTGCTCATTAGCTCAAGACTTACAAACCATTGCCTGATTCTGACTGATTTCTAGCCTTAGGAAGCACAGTAATTTACGAGAAGTACCATGGCTTTTACCCATGACGCTTATATGGAGCCACCCAAAATCGAAGTCCCTCAAGATTTAAATCAAACTTTTAAAATTTTTTTAGTTGTTAATCAGTAGCTGTAGCTGGACAGTTATGATTAAGCAATTGCATTATGAATGTTTCACGCTTGGCTAATCTTTTAAAGAAAAAGGAAGGCATCCCAACATGAATGGGCTGTTTGGACAATAGCCACCAAGAATGAAGTCAGCAGAACTGAGCAGTACCTGGTGGAAAAGTAATTGGTGTAGGAAATCATGACTACTGACTCATTATGTACTCTGTAACCAATGAATGCTGATACCTTTTTTTGTTAAAATGTATAAATAGTGTAAATTTTTGATGATCAGGGAGCCAGCCTTTTGTGGGTTACCACGTGTCAGAGACTGAAATGTTATAGTTTATGACTCAAACATTTTCATGAAGGACCTTTTGCTTATTATAACAAAAACTGTATTACAAAAGCTGCAGAAAAGACTACCACACCCTGGATAGGACTCTGACTGAGGCCCTGAACCGCTCACTGATGAAGATAAGATAAAGTAACAACTCCGGGCTGGGGACATTCACAGAGCACAAGCCCAACACCTTCGGGGTGGAGACCACAGCCCCAGGGCTCTCAGCTGCCAGGCCAGCACAGATGCTAGCACCACGGGGAGGGGGAGGAGAGGTTTTGGATGTGTAGGGAAAAACCTCTGGTCAGAGGGGCAGTAACCGCCCGTCCTCCGCTGTGCAGACCAGCTCAGCTGTGGGGCCCTTCACCCTGGGAAAGCTGATCCACAGCAGAGGGGGTGCCATGGCCCATCAAAGCCCCCCCAAAGGGGTCCCCAGACCCTGCACCAGAGATGATGCAACAGATCCACTGTGTTGCAAGGGACAGTGTCAAACCGGCCCCTGCAAGGGAGGCACTTGGGCGTTCCCACCAGCCCAAAATGTGCATTAATCCACTGCATTCTATACTCTGCTATGTGGTGTGGCGTGGCAGCGGCAGCAGGGGACCGGATGGAGGAGAGCAACGAGACATCATTAAGACCCCCGGAAGGGTGATATGCTTCCACCTAACCCCTGTCGCTCTCTCCCTGTCCCCCCATCCCCCCCACACACTTCTTCCTCTATTTATTTCATTCTTTCTTTTCTCTCCCTTTCTATTAAATAAAATATATAAAATTTTTGGCTCCAACATCGAACCCAGTTTGGTTTTAATCACGTTTTTTGGGTATATTTTGAACCTTCAAAGTTCTTTCTGTTTTACACACAGAGACTTAGCTTTCTTTGCTCTTCTGGGTTTAAACCAGACTGTAACACCACGTACTCCCTACTTTGTGCAAACTAGATTAAAAAATAGAAATACTTCACCTTGGTGTGTGAATTGGCACTGCACACTGGGTAATGAGTTCACATTCAGAACAACAATGTTAATAGAAGAAAACCTGAGCTGAACAAGTCCTGTATAGTAGTTTCTTGAGTGATAATCACAGAATTATGGAGTTGGAAGGGACCCATAAGGATCATTGAGTCCAGCTCTTCAGTGAACGGGCCATGTAGGGATCAAACCCACTGGATCTCTGAGCAGCTTTCTAGTTACAAGGTTTGTTAGATCCAGAGAACGCTGTCACAGTCTTTGGAAAATAGCAGTTCAGCTTGCCACAGAGATAAGCATTAACCTTGAACAGAACTCTGTCCTTTCCCAAATTAATAATTACTCTTCTCTGACTTTCCTATAACTGATAAGAATATCCATAGGTAGTTCTTCTCTAGGCTGGTTCTTTGAAGATAGGTAAGCTTTTTCTCTAGATAAGCAAACGATTCATATAATCCAATAGCTCTATAGTTCTGAATAAATTTCCCATATTATTTAACCAGCTTCCTTTTTTACCAGCTAACTGCATTTTGGGTATATATTCATTATACTTTTGGCCCAATCTGTTTAGCCTACATTTCCAAGTCCTTTCTTCTGTTCTTTCTTCTCTGCACTGCTCATTCTCTTCACTCTCCTCAGCAGGACCAACATTTATTTTACCTGTCATAACTCCATTTTGCAAAAACACTGAAGCCACAAAACTACTCTTTCAGGTTCTATCAACCCTCACAAGACAGGGAAGCAGATGGAGAAAGACTGTGTGTAAAGCTAAGGCAAAATGTGCTTTTTTATAGATTATCAGGCTAAAGCTTTGGTTGCTGGTATTGGAGGACACAGGGCATTCATTACAGTTTAGTACAGGACAACAGGGCAATTATCTCAATTTAATAAAAAGTAATGGACTTTGACTCTCTCACTAACATTAGCCAGACACATCTAGAGCGGTAGGATAAATTCCTTGGCAAGCAACATGGAGAGACATGAGACAAGAGAGAAAGTGGGAGAGCAATAATCAGCATCTTAAAGACAAAAGACATACATAATTCTTATCACTCTCAGGGATTCACTTTTTGCAGAATTAAATCAGCAAAGGGAATTCTTCTAGTGTTGGATAAATGAATATATCAGAAGGATTGCCTGTATTTTATATATATATATATATATAAATAAAAAAAAATATAGTGGAATTAATAATCTTTTCAATTAATGGAATGCAAATGCCATATTAATTAAACTGTTTAGTTGTAGTAATCTGCCACATTGTTTTGGTAGAATTGCTTTGTTTTCCAGAATGTTCCCTGTAAATGTTTAATTTTTATGTTGACTTTTTGTCTGACATTGAAGTATGCATTTTTTCAAGGGTGCTTCTATTGTTGAACTTGGCTTAGTTTCTTGTGATGTTTCTATAATGTCTAATGAGGACATTAGAAGATTTATAATCAGATTTTTTTTCTCCTAGATAAAAAAAGTGTAACTACAGCAATAATTTAGTTTCATCTTTCAACTACAGTTGTCAGGTTACACCAAATTGTAACCCGAAAATAATTTGATGGAAAAATATGTTGTGCTAATTTTACTGTAATTTGATGTAGTTTATTCTAATATGGATTAATGTCTCAGTTTGTTAATGATTTATATGTAAAACTGTATGGTATTTTGTCTCATTGAGAAAATGAAAAAAGATCACATTTTTCATATGGCTATAAGTTTTGTATTGATTCTCTTTCATCTGTTTTAAAGATCTTAAATAGAAGAGGTTTTTATTCTCTCTGTATGGGGGAAACCTTTCTGCTTCCTGCTCTGCTTTAGCCCAGTGAGCTCACAGGAAGAAAAGGTCTTTACTAAAACAAGACAAAAAGTGCCAAAAAATAAATATCTGCCTTTTCTCAGGTTTTAATCACTGTAGAAATACTGTCCAGTGGTTATTCTCTTTGAATGATAAGAACTTTAAACTTGAAAATTTCTAAAAACTTAGCTAAAATAAGAAATAATTTGGTCCAAACCAAAATATATCACACAGAGAAAGTCAAAAATAGTATGTTTACTATTGCTCTGTTGGTTTTGCTGATTTTGCTTGTCATTAAATTAATAACAGTAATAACAGGACATGACTGTTGACGGCATTGCACTGGAATGCCTGTTCTGTTTAGTGGCTTCCATTTAATTTGATTTCTATTGTGTTCAATATTTAACAAAAGTTAATATCTTTTACTGTTCATGTTCTCCATTGGAAACTATTGAAAGCTATTTCTAAACAATATTGTTAAGAATTTGCAAGAGTTTCTAGTCTTTGGAATGGGTAATATTTCCTTTGATGGAATGGATAATATTTCCTTTGATAAAAGTCAGTTAATATGAAAGTTCTTAAGCACTCTGGGAGAAGAGACAGTATCACATGACTGAAAATCGATGTGATGTTATATATAACAAATACAAGCCAAAATAGATAGTTTAAAAACAGCCTTTACATTGAAATATATTCAAAAGCATTTTTGTTATGGGTTATTACTGACTCAAAAATAATAAAATACAGAACAAATCATTATGGCAATTCTACTCCTTTCCAATAAAATGTTGTCTAGGTCCAGACTGTTGTCAAAATAATGCAAGACAAAAGGTTTGCAGGATGAGAAATGAGTTTGTAGTACTGTGATGACACATTATTTTGTAAAAGATATTATATTCAGTATGCAAAATACTTTATTTTTTTCTTATGAAAGACATCAAAAAATCCTGAAATTCATATATCTGAGAAACACAAGTTACCATATGGATATTTTTTATTCTGTTTTCTTAGGCAAAGTGTTAAAAAAACAGCTCTCACATTCTATAAAGAATGAAAATTACTAGGAAAATTTATCAAATACTATAACCTAATGTATGCAGAATGCAAATGGGTGTTAATGGATATAATTATTTTAGTAATTTTAATAATCTGTGATTTCATCATCTGCATACTTACCAATATTCTTGCACCAAACACACAGTTGGTTAAGACAAACTGTTAAATAAAACCCTTAGCTAAAGGAATATTCCTGTCCTTTAACATTTTAACACCTTCTCTGACCTTCTGATTTCATACCTTTCTAATGCAGATTTTTTAATTCAAAAAAGTTCACAATCATCACCTCACAATGGTTGGTACCATGCTAAATGAGTTCTTTTCTCTTCATAATAGTATATTTTTGAAGAAATGTATTTGAGTCCAAGAATGAGTAGATTTCAGAAATACATGAGATATATTAATGCTCCTTTTTCTTTTCAATTAATGAAGTAAAATATAAATCTGAAAGTGGATCTCAGCTACTGATATGTGGCACAGGTATTAATTCCAAAATTGTGTTTATATTCTTTCTTTATCTTGAACCTACTTATTCCTTTACATGAATTTTTTCAGTCTTTCCCTCTTATTGTTTCCACACAACTTTGAATTATTTTTATCTAGCCAGTCCCCTTCCTTCCAAGCAGAAGATGGTTTATCTTTCCTCACATATTCATGTTCATTAAGTTTCTTCTCATAACAAGCTTCTACAAAATGAATTTCATTGCATTTTTTGCTCATGAAATGTTCAGTATACTGCAAAAAGTGGACTTCTGTGTGGTTTACCGCTTTCCTGCACTTTAATATTTAAAGCTGTTTGAAAGATATTGGCTAAAGGTGTCTGAAGTACACATGTATTTTTTGTGTAATTACTGGTTGATTCTGACACCCTGAGCAAACAAGTTTCCAGGTGAAATGCTAACCTTTAATAATTAGTGTAATGTAATTATTAAAGGGTGTATCTCCCACATAATAAAAAATATTCAAACACACTAAAACCAGTAGCAATAGTAACAGAAAAGTAAACTTAAGGTTTTCAAGGTTCTTCTAACATTATCTTCTCACAATTGTTCTTCACAGAAAAATTAAAGTCAGAAAGGGACCTCTGGATGCCTTTTAGGAATAACTTCCAGGGAAAATCAAAGGGCTTGTGTAATTGAGTTTGAAAATCTCCAGATAATACGATAACCTTATGAGAGTACCCAAACACAGAAACTACTACATTCTAAACCCTCCACTTTTTTTTTTTTTAGGTTTACATTTCCATATATAGCTTTGAAGAATGTCAGTGGTCAAGACTGTAGGTCATGAGTGCATTTTAACATGGTGAAACATGAATCTCACAAGAGAAATCGCTGTCTTGTCAGCAAATGGTTGAAAAGAGGTAGACAGTCTTAAGCTATTATTGATTTTTTTCTTTTTTTCTTTAACATTAAAAATGCCAGATAATAATGTGATTTGAATTTTGGTATATAAAGCTTGATAAGATTTCCTTAAATCAAAATGCAAACAGTATTTTAAATATAGTACTTGCCTGGCGTCAAATGCACAAGTTCTGTTAAGACAGCAATGCACATAAGAAAGCTGTTGATACTGACTGAAGAGATTATAAATTCTAAATGCTGTTCAAAAGCACAAGATGTAAATAAAATAAAGGATATGATAAAATATTTTTCAAGAAAACAAAGACTACAGAGATGGTTTGTTTTATTCAATTACTATTTTTTTAAGGGGTTTAGAGAGTTATAGATGAATATGACGCAACAAAATTTAAATGGAGAGACTTTTAGTGGAAGCAGCTATTTTTACATTTATTGAGGAATTGCACCTCCCCCTATCATTACTTGATTTCCATCTATATTGAGAACAATATAACTAGCTTGTTAACAGGAAAGGTGTCATTCTAACAGATGACTGAGTGTGTGGAAATCAAGACCATGAATGAACATCATATGCATTTACTGAGAGCATGAGTCCCACTAGAAAACATCTAAACATCTGCCTGTCCTAAGGTTATCAACCTATGGTTGAGGGGATGTGCCATCACTAATCTATTATTTTGACAGAGATGTTTGCATGAAAGCTCATCACTCAATCACTTAAAAAAAAAGTGAAAGGTTCTAACGGAGAGAAAATAAATTATAAATTAAATTTTTGCTTGACAAAATTTCACTAAGTAGGTAAAATGATTGGAGCCAAGGGCTTTAGCTTTCTGAAGATTAGTAACTTAGAGTTTTCATGGTAGCTTATAGGCACTTTGCTGCAAACAACTATAAGCTCAAGATATTGCTGTATTCCTCCTCCAAGGATTTCTGACCAACTCATTTTCTGTCCATTTAAAATGCTTTCAGCTGTAATAAATAAGAAGCTTTTCTCAGTGGTCAAATGGCACAGCATATGGACTGGGGAGAGATCCTTGCCACAGGAAAGTTATTACATTTAAGGCTAAGTATTTTTGTAATGAACTAGAAGAATTATAGCTAATCATTTTTCTCTAACAAAACATTGACCTCACCAAGATTTTTTTTCTATTTACTTTAATATAATTAAATAATAGCAGAGGATGAGTCTTTTCCTAATCAATACACATAGTAATCTCCATAATAAATTGTGTTTTAATGGAAAATAAAATTTCAGCAGAATGTATACATGTATAGATCTTAATATTTTATTGATTCATAAATTTATCAGCTTAGAATTTTGATTTCTTCTCATATAATTATAATTACAATTTTAAGAAAGGAAAATACCTACAAAAAATATTTTATGATATTTGTATAGTTATCTGCTTATTTTGTGTTATGTGCAAAATTTAAAACCTATAGTTCTGTGGTGACTGTGTTTTTTTATAGTCTCTTACAAACTCTGTACACACTATAGTGATAATGAATTACAAGTGCAATAATGGCAAATGACATTATTATCCAGTTGAGAGGACCAAACAAAAAACTACTTAAACTAGATTGCCGCAATACCGCTAGCTGAGGTTTCAGAGGCTAGCCAGGCTGCTTCGGGGCACGGGAGGGCTGGCGAAGGTCCAGCAGGGGTTCACCTAATCCACCGGTGTTCCAGGCGCGCAGAGGAAGGAGAGACGAGGTGGAGGGGCTTCCCAAGGAGGGTTTATTCAGGCACCGGGTTCGTGCCGGGGAAGCACCGGCACGGCATCTTACAGTTACATATATACCAACGCGAGGGGGCAGGAGAGGTTACAAAACATCCTATGGCGTGGGAATGCAGAGTTTGAATTTCGCGGGCTTGCAGCGTTTTGGGGGATACAGAGCCTTCCCGGGGAGAAACCAAATACCGGGGCGGGGGGAAGGGGCGAGATGACAGTGCCTGGCCACGGCACACCGCAACACTAGATGTAACTTTTTTGGAAAGTATGTATTACAATAAAGTGTTTTTGAGGTAGTAATGATGAGGAAATTGTCTAAAGTATATAAGTTTTTCTTTACAGCACTAATTGAAAGTATTTGTACTTTACAGTAAAAATTAACATAAGCTTTCTAACTCTTTCCCATTCTGTTTTTTGTTTATCATCAGTCCATAATATTGCTCACTGAGAATCTATCAAGTTTAAAAGCAGACTGCAAAATAACTATGAGTAATAAGCTAACACTTAATAAATAGTTTCAAAAAAGCCTGATAATATGCAGTTCATGTTAGCAAGTGATCCAGTCCATAAAATATAGTGAACATCTTCCTGTTTATTCTAATGTAATTCTTCACTAACTTTACCTGAATTTAACTACATACAAGTTATGTTTGTAGGTGACAAATACAGCTGTCTTCACCAACATTTTCCAATTCTCTGTGGTCAGATGTAGCAGTTTCCTAAAACCTTCCCATCTGACCCCTACATCTAGAGTAGCAGTAGTTACTCTTGGAGATGTTATTGACTACAAAAGTAATCTTAGACTAGACATCTAACTCCATATAACAAATGGCTTACAACTTAACCATGTAATTATGTTAATCTACTCATAAAGATTGTTTTCCATCATATGGCGCTGTAAAATCATGGACATTTTAAATAATTGGGTGGATGCAGTAAACCAATACAGATTACAATATAATTTTATTATTTGAATAGAGCAGGTTCTCCACACTCCCCATGTCCCTGCACAACTTGGGGTGGGAGCCAGAGGAGTTGAAAATGAAGGATTGAAGGTGACACTGGGGAAAAGGGAGTGGTGGGTGAAGGTATCAAGTTTTTGTATTTTTTCCTCACCATCCAACTTTAATTTTAATTGGTAATAAATTAAATTAATTTTCCCTGCATTAATTCTGGTTTCGTGTAAGAGTAATTAGTAAGTGATTTCCCTGTCTTTATCATAATCCATGAGCCTTTCCATTTTGTATTCTCTCCCTGTCTTCTTAAGGAGTAGGGTGGGTGGGCGTATGGCAGCCAGCCAAGGTCAGCTCACCACAGTCCATTATTTATATCCTGGCCATGTCAATAAGTCATATATGTCACTATTTTAGTGTTGGTTCTATTTTATGTTTATATCTTTTCAAATTCTATAAAATCGTTCGACAGATGAATTATAATTTGCTGTATGAAATCTAATAAACTACTCTAGGAAACTGAAAAACATTTATAAAGTATATTTTCCTGGCTACTTACTAATAAACTTTAATACTTCACTGTTGCTTTATAAAATGATTTGTGATCCCACTTGTTCAATGTAAAACTAGGTATTTTCTAGATATGACTTTGAAGACAGGATACAGAAACAGTGTTTCTTTTTCCCATTCTTCACAAGAAATTAATTTTCTCTGCTTCACCTCTTAGTTTGACCTTCCTTAGGCTTTTTGTATAAGATGGATCCAGGAAGCTGCTGGATTTTGTGAATATTAATGAAGACAGCTCAAAATTTCTACCTCCTAAGAGACAAGAAAAAATATGCAGTACTATAGCTAACAAGTGTATTCCCATGGGAACTAAGAACTTGATTTAATTTATTTAATTGGAAAATTAAAAGAAATAAAAGTACAATTCCCATGGTTCAAGGATGTGAAATGCACTAATATTATTTTTGAAAAATAAGAATTCTCATGATATGAACTAGATTTAAACATCATAAATTGTGGGTCCGTCTGTAATTCCATTTACTTACAGTAAGGCTGGAATAATAAAGTGAAAATCAATACAATTGCTATTCAGTATCCATTATCATACACAGTATGTAACTTGAACCTAAATGAGGCTTAAACTTCTGTTATGTTAGGAACATGTATTTAGTCATTATTATTTTAATCACAGCACATCAGTGCCACCTTTAAAATAGAATAACTAAAAATATAAGTTCTTTTAATGTTCTTTTTAATGTTCATGTACTAAAAATGTAAATTAAAATAATAAATTTGGAATTAATTTTGTAAAATTTTTAGTTAATCAGCTAATATCTGTCAGTCTACCTATGCTGCAGTATTAGTTGAGCACTGATGAAAGGCTACATAGGACAGAGTTGTGCATATGTGTATATCTTGAGTTATGGCCTGATAAGGCAACTTTCAAAAAGCATGGGGTTTTTTGCATGTTACTACTAATGTTGCTAAATCACTACTGGAAAAATGTGAATAAGCTTAGGGCTTAAATTTGATCTGCAGGATCTTTATCAGAGATCACATATAACAAATGGGGATCTCTGTTTAACACAATATCAGACTGAAGTAGTGAGCTTGTATCTAAAAGTTGAATTTCATTAATTACATAGTCCCTGTAGAATTTCAATGAAGAAATTTCTAGAAAACATATGGCAGTTAGTATTTCACTACTATTAGGGTTTTTTGTGAGCATCACAGCTGTTCATGTTCATCTGCCATGCAAATGTGAAAAAATTGTTTAAAGTCCATTACCTAAGGGCAGCCTTGGCTGCAGCAAGCATGGAATGATAGAGTTCAAGATCTTTGGGGCAGCAAGGAGAGCTTGCTAGCCTGGACATCAGGTGAGCAGAATTTAGCCTCTACAGGTATCTGCTTGGTAGAGTGCCATGAAACAGAGCCCTGGAGGGAAGAGGGTGTGGCAGTGGCCCAGCCTGAGGCTGAGGTGACATCTGCCCCTCCTTGCCAGTCCACACAGAGAGAGTTTTCTGTGTGGATAAATGACAATGTTAATTGGGAAAATTATTCCCCTCAGAGCAGTGACTCTGAGGGGGATGGGGCTGGCAAGGCGGGAAATCTTCCCGCCGACAGTTAATTGTCCATCAAAGTTCCATCTCCTCCCCTGTCCCCTCACAAATATGTAATATGCGTAAGTTGCCAGAAAGTTCTGTTACAACCCTATGTTGATTGGTTTGTTGTAATATATTCCTCCCCTTAGTTGTCTTCACTGGATGTTGAAAGTTGTGTAATGTTTCCCCATTGCTTTGTTTCCTTCACTCCTCCCATTGTTCCACCCCTTTTGTGTTCCTTAAAACCCCCTGTCATCTATGTTCAGAGCTTTTGGTAGCCCGAATCCCCACCTGCTACATTCTCCTGTCTCTTGCAGGGCGGTGAATAAAGTCTGGGATTGCTGCCAAGAGTCCTTCTCACACCTTTGTCTCTGTGCCGCTACACATTAACAACTAGCTGCTGCTAGCCTGCTGGACAGTGGAGCAGACAGCCGGAGCTGGGGGCAGACTGGGAGCTGTGAGGGCAGACTCAGAGCCAGTCTTGCCGGGAGCCGAGCACTTCCGTTGCTCGCTGACCATTCGGCTGGGCAAGTGGTCAAGCAGCAACAGAGGGGCCCAAGAAAGCAGGCTGATATTTAAGAATGACCTCCTCTGGGCTCAGGAGTGATGCATCCCAACAAAGAGGAAGTCAGGCAAAAATGCCAAGAAGTCTGCATGGATGAACAAGCAGTTCCTGGAAAAACTGCAACTGAAAAAGGAAGTCTACAGAGGGTGGAAGGAATGGCAGGTAGTCTTGGAGGAATACAGAGAGATTGTCTAAGTAGATATTAGTACAAAATCTCTCTACATATCTTCATCTGCATCATCCTAGTAATAGTTCAGATTCTTATTAACTGCCTCCTTGCACTTCAGAGCCTTTGGATGTACCACTATTTAGTCAACAGTTCTTTGTCTAGGACTTCTAGATCATAAAATCATAGAATGGTTTGGGTTGGAAGGGATCATTTTAAAGATCATCAAGTTGCAACTGCTCCACCACGGGCACTGTCAGTTACGCATAGCACTATGTACAAGTGTTTCCAGGTATACTACAGTGCAATCAGAGACTCAAATATTACCAAAGAGTTGTCCTTGCTTTGGGGAGGAGAGAGGAACAGGCATGTCAACTTGTTTGCAAGATGCTTGTATCCTCATCGTTTGCCATGGAGGATTTCAAATGCCAATTTATACTTTTGGGAGAAGTGGAGGTGAAACTCCAGTCAAATAATTGGTTGCTGCTGCCGTAAATGGTAGTGGGTCAGCCAATTTATATGTGAATGAGAGACACTGAGAGTTATAAAGAGAGGGATTATGGAGACTGGGTCTTGTGCAAAGGTAGAACAGAACTTTGACACCTTAGCATCACTCCCTCTTTTACCTGGCTGATTGCAGTGAAAATGGTCATCTGGCCTCTGTCTGAAAACCTAACAAGAGGCCAACATGCCCACAGAAATCCCTTCACCGTGTATTTCATGGTATATCTCATGGCTGTAGGCCTCGTTCCTAAAGTCCCCTCTAGGTAGTACTGGAAGGCTGCTGTAAAGTCTCCACAGAGCCTTCTCTTCTCCAGCTTGAACAACCCCAATTCTCTCAGCCCGTCTTCACAGGAGACGTGATCCAGTCCTCAGATCATAATTTTGTGATTAGAAGCCTGAATGCAGGTGTTAATGTCACCTCTTTTACTTTTCTTTCTGAAAAACACTCCCATCTCTTTAAGTATCCACTGGCTTACTTTCCTCAACCTCATCCAACAGAATATAGTTATTTGTGGTTCAAAATGAAACTGGCTGGATAATCTAAGACATTATATTAAGCTGTTAGTAGTATTTTTCTACTAATTTATTCTACTAAAAAAGCACCCAGAAACATTTCTTGAGCTATCTTGGAAAGAAAAAAGAACGTTTATTTAGTTAATTGTCTTGTTCAGCCTTCCTGGTAAATGCATAAGAATTTGATGCCTGGAAAAAATACCACCCATGTAGATGTGCCTAAGTCACATAGTAGATGTTAATAAAGGGAAAAACACATGAAATTCTACTTCTCCATAGAATTGAAATTTCTTCCTCAGTCTGAGACCCACAGTAAAACTTTAGTTGTTTAAATCAATTCTGTTTCAGCCTTTGACAATACAAAGCAGTACAAAGAATTAGTCTTGTTACTTTTTCCTAAGACATTTAATGAATGAAATGGTGCCTACCAGTACCATAGGCTGCCTATTCTATTAACTCCTCTAGAGAACTGAGTAACTGAATGACAGATTTGTCCTTACTTAGCGAATAGCATAAAATATGAAAAATAGTAGAAAATATTGCACTATTAAAAGTTACAGAAAAAGTTATAGAAAAAGTGAAAAATAACACTTAAAACTTATAATACCCTAAGTATCATTATCTTTTAGCCATGAGAATATGACCTTTAACTTTAACATCTCAATAATTAATAAGTGTTATTTCAGGAAATAGTAGAAATGTAGCCCATTCATTACCATTCATCCATTCTTTTAGTTTTACTAAAAATATATCAGTGTGTAGTGTACACATGGGGGGAGGGGAGAAAGAAAGTTCAATGTTCTTTCTGATGTCAACTAGTAATTAAAGAAATCTGAGTGAACGCTCAGCTACCCGTAGGGATGCTAGGAAATGACTGAACATAGTTTAGGCAGAGGTTTGAGTATGTAATTTATTTATGAAGTAATATATTAATTCATGAGAATCTGGAGGTGGTATAGGGATTAAAGCTTTCTAGCCTATAATCTTTCCTTGGGAAATGTATAGTTTAGTAGTCTTAGCCAGCTAGTGATTAAAACCATCAGCCTGAAGCCAGATTGGTTTGCTTTTTTTGCTTGCATGTACCTCTGAGCCAAATGTGAGGTACTGACATCAGTCTGTCATAATAGATCTTCAGAATGAAGATTCAGACAACCCTTTGAAAATGCTCTAGACTATAATTTACCCCAAGTAAACCTTTCTTTCTTTTTTTTTCAAACACAGGCCAATCATTTATCTAACACTCATTAGAATAAAAACTTAAAATGTAAACAAGTGACAAGTCTTGAAATGTGTGAAAATGTAACTAGCTGAAAAGCATCAAAGACTAAAGTCTATTTTCTGTTTTAAAGATACACCGAAAAAATGCTACAGACTTTAGAGACCTTTTTCTTCTTTTGTAATGAGATCAATTAACAATAGCTCTATGTCTTCGGTTACTTGTCTTTGTCCTTTAACTAAATAACAAACCAAGGGACAAGGGACTGCACTTCTATGAAGGTGGGGTAGAAAAAAAAGGCTAAAGCATCATTCATGCTTGCTCCAAGGTTATGCTATAGCTTTTGATTTATAAGTACAGAATAATACCCAAGGTTATTATTTTTAGACTCATGTAGATGATATTGGGTCCTCTTTCTTTTTTTTTTTTTATTCTTGTATGTGTGGGACTGTCAAATCAAATCATTGACAACTCTTTATGGATTGACTTCAAAACTGGAACTACCTGAGAGAAAACACTTACTGAAGAGAATTCTTTAGTCAAGAAGAGGAGAAAAGAAAGCTCTTGTAAATATGAAATCCAAATTCCAAATTCTGTAATTGCTTCAGAAGAAAAGAATTAAGATAACCATGCCAGTGCTCTATTTCTCCTTTTTATAACTATGAATTTTAGCTATGCTGAGAAAGTACTGTTCAGGCAAGTGGACAGTGAGGTGAACTGAAAATCTATTGTTTGGCAGCACCTTGAGTGCTGTGAACAGTTACATAAAGTCCAGTTGGAGACAAGTAAATAGTTGTGTATCCCAAGAGTGAATACTGAGTTCAATATTGTTCCACTTGTCAGTATTTTATTTGGACATGGTGACAGAGGACATTCTCATCAAATTTGCAGAAAATGCAAAGCTGAGTGGTTGGAGGAGAAATTTATCATCACTGCTCTTCAGGAACTTCCGGGCTTGCTTATGTTTGGCTGAATTTTCCCTCCAGAAGATTCTATGTGTTTAATGGTTTTAAAGGAAAAAAGCACCTCAGTGGGGAAAAGGTTAAGACTGCTTGAACAGACCCCTCCCTCCTCTACAGCTGTGAAGGGAAAAACAAATCAGAATAAACTACAAGACGTTAAAAACATCAGAATCACAATTTACTAAAGAAGATAGCAATAAACACAACACTAAAAAGAAAATTGTAAAAAAGAGGGCATCATTTAACAAAAAAAAGGCAAGAACAACACAAGATGGCTGCTGTTCCCGAACAACTGCACGTGCTGCCCTTGGAAAAAAGGCAAGATGTTGTTTTGACCTCTTGAGAATATTTCTTCCATGTGTCTAACTCAGAGTGCATCAAAAACTGTAAGTTCTTTTAATAGTCTCGTTGAGAAAGCTTTTTGGGGCCTTGCAGCCAGGAAGAGCAAGAAGAGCTCCCTGCGTTTCTGCTCTGTTTTTAAAGCGCAAAATAGCACTCCCGTTCGTGAACAGGACAAACCTAAAAAAGTTCCACTTCCTGTGTCTCGGTGTTCCCTGTTGAAAACTGTCCCTTCCTGACCCCCAACCCCACCACGCTCACAACAATTCCGTAATGATATTGAATAGTCAACACTGAAGCTCCACCTTCATTGCTTTGTAACCATAGCAGTGTGGTTGAAGACCCTCATGAGAACCAGGGCCTGCAAAGTTGAAGTTGTTCCGAGGCTTAGGCTTAGGCACATTTCAAGGGATGGGACATCCACAGCTTCTCTGGGCAACCTGTTCCAGTGCCTCACCATCCTCACAGTAAAGAGTTTCTTCCTAATATCCTATCAAAACCTCCCCTCTTTCAGTTTAACGCCATCACCCCTTTTCTCATTACTACATACCCTTGTAAAAGGTCTCTCTCCAGCTTTCTTCTAGGCTTCCTTTAGGTACTGGAAGGTTCTAAAGGGTATCCCCAGACCCTCTCTTTAGGTTGAACAAAACTTAGAGGTTTGATAGGAGAGCTACTCCAGTCCTCTACTGATCTAGAGGCTTCTGGACTTGTTCCAACATGTCCATATCCTTCTTATGTTAGGGACCTCAGAGCTGGATCAAGTATTCCTCGTGGCATCACAAGAGGGGAGTAGAGAGGGAAAATCACCTCCCTCGACCATCTGGCCATGCTTTTTTTGAAGCACCTCAGGATACAGTCAACCTTCTGAGCAGCAAACACACATTGCCAGACCATATACAATTTTTTAGCCAAGCACACATTGCCAGCCCATACACAGTTTTTTAGCCACTAATACCCCCCCAAGCCCTCTGCAGGGCTGCTCTCAGTACACTCATTGCTCAGTCTGTACTTGTGCTTGGGCATGTCCCAACCCAGGTGCAGGATCTTGCAGCTGGCCTTGTTAACTTCATGAGGTTTGCATAGGCCCATCTAACAAGCTTGTCAGCCTGTCAAGGTACCTCTGGATGGTATCACTTCTCCCACTTCCCTCTAGAGAATCAACCACACCACACAGGTTGGTGTTATCCACAAACTTGCTGAGAGTGCACTGAATCCCACTGTCCATGTCTGTGACAAATAATTAAATAATTCTTGTCCCAGTCAGACCTCTGAGGAACACCCCTTGTCACTGACATCCTCCCAGATATCCAGCCACAGACTGCAACTCTTTTGAGTATGACCATCCTACCATTTCCTTATCCACCAAGTGATCCGCCTGTCAAATCTGGAAATGTCAAAAGCTGAGTGAGAACCCTGACTTCAGACTTTGCAAAAGGGTGGTAAGCTTGCTTCTAAACCTGAGGTGGCAGACTCTGCCAGCTCATGAGATAAAGGAGACTGAATTCTTGTCTCTGCTCACAGCAGGAGGAATCCTACCCTTCCTCCTGAGGTGCCACTGCATAACAGGTAAGATGCCCTGGGGTTGGCGAATTAAAGGAGAGTTAGTATCAGGCTAGAACCAGGAAAGGCCAGCCATATAAAGCTGGTCTAACCACCTACCTGCTTTATAACTACTGTCACCAGAACGGAATGTTAGTAACTCTCTAACTGGAGACTCCTTGCCAAGAGACACCCAAGAGCCTATTTGTTGCCCAGACAATACCTCTAGAGAAAAGTAAAGCCTGCTGGGAGCTTACATATGTGACATCACAGAGAGGTGCCAAGCCTGGTGAAGACTGCAGACTATCACCTGTTTATACTGTTCCAAGTAGGGTTGAATGATGCTGCAGTGAGGCAATTCAGAAATATGAAAAGAAACTTACCTTCCTTGGAATGACTTGTTTATCTGAAGAAGGCACACCTAGTGTTTACAGTGGCAGTCACATGATAATTAGGGGACATCCAGCATTCAATAGTTGGTGTCGAACTGTTGTAGATCAGTAACTACCAGACGTCATCCTTCAGAGTAAGCCTTTAACACCTCTGCTAGCCTGCAGGAAGTTCTGTATAGACTTTTCTGAAAGAGCTGTCTACACCGTTAGACAGTTTGGCATAGACTATGTCTGAGGAACATTAAGCAATGGTGAACAAGCAGTTGATTCAAATAGCTCTGTATATTAATTACAGCTCATATAGATATAGTCTGCTTACACATACATTTGTCTGATCTGCCAGATTTTGTGGCATTTCTTTGCTGTTTCACTAACTTCATTTATGTCACTATCAAACCCACTGAAATCAAAGATCTCCATGTGACACATCAACATTTTAGTCCTTAGAGGAAAGTAAAATGATTTTATAAAAACACCTCCAGGTTATTACTGAAGCTAGAAGAGGATCATATGCAAAACTTCAAATATTAATATTTAAAACTTGGATTAAACTAATATATTTCATTCTTTTTTTCTGAATAAAAATAGGAACCATGGGATGGTGGAAAATTTAACAGTAAATGTGGCATCTCTAGAGGATTCAGACTGGAATACCTATTCTACCTAAACTAGACTAGGGTTTTGAGCTTTTGAGAATAATAATCTAAAATGCAGAGAATACTTCAATTTAGAGAAATTGTCTCAATGATAAATATGTGTACCAATAAAGTCTATAGGTGTCCTCCCGCTGTCACTCCAGCACTTTTCCCAGTCATTGGTAATACAGTACTAGGGTTGTTCTGTTTGGGTTTTTTTCATTGCAATCTCTTTTCTCAGATATAACCTGCTGGAGACTATGTTCAAGACACTTCCCATCAGCTTCAGTCTAAAATCATCATTAGACATATATCCTAGTGTTGATGTCTAGCAATAGGGAGATTGTCACTGACACATGTGTTGCAAGCATTTAATTATAATTAAATAAGCACCCGACCAAGCTGTGTTCAGCTACATTATAATGTGATTAAAGGCTTGCTCTAAGACATAGTCAGGATCTGCTTGGCTAGTTTTACTTTCTAATCTTCTAAGAAAGGATTAACATTAAAAAATGGTCTCATTATTTCTCTGCTCCTTCATTTCAAGGCACAAATAGTATTTGAAGATTAGAAAGCTTACTTTGCTATTGATGTTGCCCAAGCTAACGTAGTATTTTCACATAAAAAATTTTATGATTGTAGTGCATTTTATATATAGCTGCATTTACTGCTGCTATTCATATTTGTTGTGAATTCTTTGGAGTTTTTTGCCACTAGGTGCAGGTCTGTCTTGCTGTCTGATCCATACAATAAAATTGACTGAAAGTTCCTTTGCTCTCCCTATCTTTAATCTAATCTGTTTTCCTTATCTTAACCAGATCATTTCAAATTATTTCCAAGCACATGCATATGTACTCAAAGTTTGATTGTTGTTAATAAATACAGTAATTAATTTGCCTTCAAAAAAAGAAAGATACAATCAGAAATATTTATTTGCCATATGGAAAAAGTCACAGAGATTATTTTAATCTTAGTACATTTAACATTATTACTGATTATTAATTTATTCAAATGAAATTGGATAGGTTTTCATTTTTAATATCTTAAATGCCTTGACAACTGGGC
The DNA here is from genome assembly GCA_013400735.1 of Pomatostomus ruficeps. NCBI lineage: Eukaryota > Metazoa > Chordata > Aves > Passeriformes > Timaliidae > Pomatostomus > Pomatostomus ruficeps. The sequence continues at coordinate 8,442 of VYZT01024926.1, read as the reverse complement.
AATTTATTTAATTAATTAACACTTTGCCAATTTTCCCCAAAGTTTAGGAAATAACTAATCTAAAGTTGTTTTTCAGTTAAAATTAGCAAAGTGTGTGAGCGAAAAATTATTGAACTGAGCATCTGTATTTGCAAGACAGAAGTTTAAAACCTTAATTTAACATTCACTGGACAGAAATGTAGTTCCAAAACACATTACTTTAAATACTATCCCTTGTCTAATGGAAACATGAAATAAAACTATGGGCTTATTTTTAAGCATTTGTGAAGAGGGAAATACATACTCTCTGCTTTCAGACAATTAAAGGGAGTTAAAAGTTTGTAAATTCATAGACTTTGTTTCATAAGCATGTAGTCTAAGTTAGAATAGCTAGATGAGAATTTATCTTGAAAAAGGATAATTTGTTCTGTTATATTCACTGTAAAGCTGGGCTCAGTGCTCTGGTGAAATTTCTTGATGGTCGTAAAGGCAATGTTGTATCTAAAAGTTTTGTTCAGTCAAATTTTATGTTCCTGTCATCATCCTTTAGTACCATTTTCTTTACATGTTGGTCTTATATTTGCAAAGTCTTTATACACACATTCTTTTCAAACAGCATTTAGTATACCTGGGAATAAAAAAGTATTCATATTTAGTACAAATTCTAAGTACTTTTGGAGAATTCTTCTGGGAAACAGACTAACTTAAAATGTACTTCAATTTGAAACTATGATTTCTACACAGGCTATTCTGAAAGCACCGTGCAAAGTAAAGCTTAAAAACAGGGCTAGCTTTCTGCATATGATTAGAGAAACCAAAATTATCTTTCCCTTGGCACATCTGCAAAAGACAGGACTTAAAAATAAACTCTTTCTGCAGGCTATTGAAATTAAGCACAGTGATCTCATACAAAGCACAGTGCAGCTGGTATCATGCGATGAAGACAGTTGAATGTTTTCTAATGAAAAAATGAAATCAGACCAAGCTTGCCTCCATTCTTTCACAGAATATAATTATGTAAACTACAAAGCTCTATTATAGACAATGTTTATAATTTACAACTGTTTTTCCCTAAATTTTAAATAAAGCTTGTTAACAGTTGATGTCAAGCCGACATAGTTCCTACAGATGCCACAAACAATGAACAATCAAAAATCTGTTTCTGTTGTTTCTTTCATAATTATTTCAAATGGTGCGATCCTGTAATAAAAATCAACATAATGAACAAACACCATTGCATGTTGATAAACATCATAGTCTTTCAATTTCAGGAAAAAAAACATGACATACTAAGTATTTGAGAAATTAATGTATTTCTCTATAATGATACACAGAATTTGATTATAAGAATTTTCAAGTTTAGATCATTTTATAGTATAAAATGTTTCCCTGCTCTGTTGATTTATCTAAGGTATCTAAGGAGTTTGTGAATCTCTGCTTTATGACACAGGATGTCAGTCTAAAAAAAAAAAAATTTTGTGTGGGTGTGTATATATCTATATCTATCTATCTATCTATCTATCTATCTATCTATCTATCTATCTATCTATCTATCTATCTATCTATCTATATCTGTCTATTCCTGCAGTAGCTGGGCTCAGACACCCCATGTGCCTGGGGTGCCTGAGCTGCCCTGGAATGCCAGGCTCCCCAGTCAGTACCACTTGCATGTACAATCTGCCAAGGCTGCAGACCCACTCCAGCTGCCCGTATAAAGGCTCCCTTACTCATTCTCATCCCTTCAGCCCTACACACAGAGGTGACCGGCAGCTGACCAAGTCTTCCCTGAACCCAGCAGGGAAGGTAATGATGTACCTGCTGCAGCCAAGGTGCTGTGCTGCAAGGCATGAAAATAAGGGCACAAGAGGCTAGAGACTGACAGGTATCAGCCAAAGGAGAGATCCTCCTGCCAAATTTATGATCTGTTTTCAACTTGTTGCTCCTAAGGCAAGATTCTTTCACCTGGTGTGCAAGAGCTGATCAACTCACCAAGTCAGAATGTTTTATTTTATTACAGTTCCTCAGAATAGGATGCCAGGCATCTAACATAGCTGGCTCACCTCCCAGGAAACAAGGACATTCTTTTATATAAAAAGGTAACGAGGAAAGAATCATACTAACAGTGGTGATTGGTCACTCATACTTGATCATGCCTATGAGAAAATTCCCAGTGCACATGTGTTCATCTTGGTCCAGTTCATTATATTATCATACATATATATATATACAAATTCTCCTGTGTTTGTGGGGTTTTTTTGTATAATCATCTAAGGTTACTCTGGGTTATATTTTCATCTTCTTAACTATCACCAACTTATTATTTAACCTTACACCCTAATATAGCTTCTGCTTGAACCTCTTCAAACAATTAGTTGTTTACAGGGTCTCTTCACTCAACATTCCAGTCCTGAGGGCTCTTTAGTGCTACATTGCTCTGGCCCTTGCTGTATGGTTTCAAAACTAGCTTACAGTTTCTAGAGAATTTTTGTGAAATTTTGTGTCTTTCTACCTTCATTTGACATCAAACTCATTTGAAGTCTCAGCATGGAGATGGCTAAGTGACACATGGCTTTGCCATTTTTGACTTTTGGAGGTTTGTGAGTCTGTTTAACTTCCTGGAATGTCCTTTCAAGGCTTTATCACCACTGATTGTATATATAGGCACTGACTATTCTGAACTCTTTGTATATGAATGACTGTATGATCATTTTATTTTCAAGCACGCTCAAGGGGAAGAACATATTTTACACAATAATTAATTGGGTAGGTAGCTTCCACTGGAAACAAGAAATCAGCATGAAGCCAATACATTTTCATAACACATTTCCAAGAAATTCCTCTGCCTGCCAAAGGATATGAAAGTGATGAATACCCATCCTTCTTGATGTGGAACAAAGTACAACTACAAGAACATGAAGAGAGACCTTAGTGGTTATATATTTCCTGATGAGAAGTGTCCTGTGGGAACTCTTTTGATACTTTATATAAAAAAATCAATGGTAGATGTTTGTCTGGCATGCTTTTTAAAATATCTCACATGGGGAATTTCCCAGCCTCCTGAGATCACTAAACATTCCTTATAGTTGGAATTGCTAATGTGAATTTTATGGGTTTGAAAATTCCTCAGTGCTACCCACACAGTAAGTATAACAAATGATTGATTACCTTCTTTACATTAACTCTTTACATTTTTGAAATATATCTTCACCCTGCTCTGTTTCCCCAGGTCAACATCTTTACCTTTTCCTCATGCATCATATTTTCTAATTTTTTTCAGTCATTTTACTCTCTAATTTCTTCATCTTTTGAAAAAGTTTTATATTGGAGAAAAACCTCAAACTTTGTTTTTTAATCAACACTAGAGAACATAACAGTTTATTTACCTCCTGCATCTCGTATATGATGCTACTATTGACCCATCATAAAATGTGACTAGCCTTACAAAGAGACCTCATTTGATGATCTTATATTTCATATATCTTCTTCTGCTTTTTCTTTTTAATTGAAAATGATTTAAAATGCAGAGTGATTTCATCTGAGCCATATTTAAAGACAGCGCTAAAGACATCTTAAAATTAAAAATCACATATTTATTCCTTTCTCCTTACCCAGGAAAGCCTTTTATTTTATCAGAAATTTTTGGGTTTGGCATGGTTTACAGAATACCTTAATAAAAAATGTCTTCTGTTCTCAGGGACACTGTTGTTGCTGTGAGTAAAATGTGTTTTTACACATATGTACATGTTGTTCTTGATTAATTAGTCTCAATATAGTAGAATAGCCATTATGAAAGAAAGGGGAGAATGCTCACAAAAAATTAGAGAAATAATTCTAGATTTCATCTCGGCCATTGTACTTTTACCCATAAACTTTGAAATTAGACTGTTATTAGACGTGGTCTGGAGCTAGCCATCTAATTTATTGAGAGAATATCAGTAAGCAGAAGTGCATGTCTAGATGTATATATATTATTATAAATGTGCTATGCAGTGCACATCTCCACTTACAGAATTCTTAAATTGGTAGATAATTCAACAAAATTCATTACTAAGTAGGTAAAAAACTACTCTGTTTTCTAGATCTCCTTTATTCCCTGAACAAGCATCATATCTATGACTCTGACCAAAGGTATACTTAGGCATTTTTTTCTCAAAAAACTCAAATAATAGAATATTTAATGTTTTACTGTTATGCTTCAACCTGCAGCTAATCTCAGTTTCTCTGAACACAGTTATAAAACTTCATTATTTATTTTAATCCAGGCAGAAATTACAATTTCAGTATCTAATTTTTTTTAAAAAACTTAAGTCCTATTTTCTTCCCCCTCTCTACTTTGCCCTATAGGCATCAACTTCACTTTTATCCTCTCTGTCAGAAACTCTGTCAACATCTCTGCAAATCAGAGCTGTTCTCCATGTTGTTGTCTTATATGTCATGTCGTGTTTTCAAAATATGGAGACTAGAAAGCAGGTAGGCTAAATCTTAGTAAACATTTCATTGCCTTGACATGACATTAACAAGCATCAAGAGTGTAATTTCATTTTTTCATTTAATTCTTGTGTGATTTTACATATAAATATCTCCAATTTTTAACTTACTATTATTATTGTTATTATTATTATTCCTTTCTTCCATTCTTTGCAGAGATTTTTCTATTACAGTAATAACATTTATGCTGTCATCTGTGCCAATTACTAATATAATTACATGATGTGTAGGTAAAAAGCAGACCTGCTCACTCAGTCTGACCTAGAATATATTTTGGCATGTCTTCCAGGGTGAAGATTCTTGTTAGTTTTGCAGACAGAGATGGGTTTATATTTAACTTTATTATAACTCAATGAACAAAGAGTCAAGATCAGAAGTAGTGTCAGCTGACTACTATTCCAATAAGTTATAAGGCTCCTGGACCAGTCTGTCCAGACTCGAACTGCAAAATAGAGCATGCTGTCCATTGCCACTTGTATACATTAGCAGTATTTAGAAAAATTGTTAGGAAGTAATATTAGCAATCTGTGAAATATTCTGACTATATTGTCTTATTGATATTTCATGAGATCTTAGATTGACTTTTGCCTTTAATTTTGTGCAGGTTTGAAGAGGTCTTATTATTGCATTACAGATACTCAGGGCTTCAGGTAGATGTTTGGATACTGTTGCAGATAAGGAAATTGAAATGAAACAATAGTGCTTATTCTCAAACAGGGCATGAGATTTGCCGAGTTTCTTACTCATTTTCCAAAGAGAAGTAGTGACAATTTGACAAGTTAAATGCATTAGGGCAGTGTAGGATGTTTTTTAAGCTTCCTAGGCAAGCATCATAAAGTTTATTATAGTTTATATTTTTGCCAATCTACTAACTAGAGATAGAGAAGAAAATATCCATGGTAACTAATGGGGAAGAATGGTGCCATGCTTCATTTGCATTTTGGCTTTTCTAGATATCTCAGGAACTTATACTGAATAACCTTGTCTGATTTTGATTGTTTTTATTCAAGACACAACTTTCAAAGTTCAGCTGATGGTAATTAATAATCTTCTTTCCCACTAATAAATATTTGTTAATTTTTATTTAAGTTTTTATTGTGGGGTTTTTTCCCCCAACTATAGATTTAAATTGATGTTATCAAGTTTGCTATGTGCAGATTAAAACTAAAATGCTTACCTCACAAGCAAGTTCACATGATGAACTGCTTGAAAACTAAGCTGTATCTGAGATAACTTTTTCATGTTTCTTATATCATGAAAAATAAAGCTGAAAAAAAATCTTCTGACTAGAAACTAGAAGGCAGTAAGAAAAATACCATTTTAAGTTCCTTGAAGTGATACTGAAATGGAGTTCTTCAGAAAGTGAACATGACCAGAAAACATATTTCTGAGGATAGGAGATATTCCCATAGCTGCTAAACCAAGAATTGGGTTTTCTCTCCACTCACCTTCAATTATTGAGAAAGTAAGAATGATGATGTTCACTATCAATGTGCTTTAAATCACTTATCATAAGATACATTAAAAGTGTAAACTCAATATTAAGGTTGTATTTTTTATGCTATATCTTACTTGTACAGTAAAATGTACTAGCTACATTTTCTCGTTTTGTTTGGTTGCAGAGAAATATGTTATAGGTGAATTAATTCTCTATGATTATTGTGATACACTGTGTCTAGTGTCTGTTATGAGTAAAAATGACAGATTGTAGATTCCAAAAGATATTGATAACTTCTATGAGAGTTAACATTAGAATGAAAAAGCGAAATAGCATAGATAATCCTATGTTGTTTCATATTCTGGGAATCCTGAATTGGACAGCATCAAGTGGCAAGGCATCTCTGATCAGAGCAAGGCTGCCCTGACACTCTCCATAGCATTTTGGTACTTAGAGCTCTTCTAGGACTTTCTTAGTAGAAAACAACTTTATCAGTCATTTTTGCTGTCAAGTAAAAGTGTCCACATGAGAAAATGCCGCTTAGCTTTAAGGTAGATACACAGGTGACCCAATTGGAGCAGCTATGGGCTTCTTCATCAGGAATTGCTGGCTGAGCTTATCTTCAAGTAAGGAGCTACATGTCTGATGGCCAAGACATACATGTAGAGAGCACGGGCCTGTGCCTACTCAGGTTCACCACTGTGTGGATCACTAATGCCTCATGTACAATGATATTCTGGTTAGGGTCAGTGCAACTGTATAAAAAGAATAATTTTAAAAGATCTAATGAAACTTGTGATTTCTCCACAGAATTTCCTGCCCCACTCCCCCCAAACCCTAACACTCAAAATCACAATCGTTTTTCAAAAAGTCTATAATTTCTATACTGTAGAATGCATTAGTCATATTAATTTCTTAATTGCCTTCATTATGCCTATGGATTTTATTTCATGTATAGTTTGTATGATAATAGCGAATGATAGTTTGACTTCTTAGCAATAAAAGTATGATATGAAGGTCATTGAAAATTTTTATCTTCCTTTTTTTTTCTTTTCTCTTGTTTACTCGTATTATTGTTTAACTTCAAGTTTAACAGAATGTATTTTAATATTTGCTATAGTAATCACAGCATCAGGGACTCTTTGCTTAGCTTATAGATCAATTACTGTAAAGTAGCTAAAATGAAGTGTGTAATTAAGGTCAGGATGTACTGAAAAATACATAAGAATTTCATAAAAAATAAACACGTGGGGTTTGCCTATAATTATCTCCAAATTTATCAAAGATTGGGAAATACAAAGTCCAGAGTTTTCATTTGGATAATAGCTTGAGTCAACTGTGAGATGGTTTTAACAAAATTCATTTTAGAAATATGTGTTATAGTAGGGGCAAAGCAGATCTCAGGATGTCCTGGGTAACCCAAAATGTTATTGTATTTCATATCTATCTGTGCCTCAGAATTGTTACTGTCTCGTTGTTGTGATCAGAACTGGAATTGCAGGGCAGTTGGGACGTGCAGGTCCCTTTAGAAGGCCAGGGCACCAGAGTCAACTCCCTTTTTGGCCTGGCAGCTTTTGCTGAAGGCAGAGGCCCCGCTTTGGAAAGGGCTGCTTTGGGCGGGTGTCTGGACTTGCAACTGCAGCAGCTGGGAAAAACTGCATTTCACAATTAGAAACTGTTTTCAGAGTGAACTTTGCAAACTCTATGGGCAGCAAAGCTTAAGTGGGTCCCAGGCAGCCAGGTCACCCTGTGTTCGCACCAATCTAGATTTTTCTACGTTTACACTTTAACAATCATCAGTACATTTCTAGCACTAAACTATATCACTTCTACCTTCTTATGTGCCTTGCAATGCATTGCTGTGGGCAGCCATAAATTCTCTTCTGTGGACAGTTACGTGGAGGACTTGAAAGTCTACAGGTGTCACAGAGGTTTTCTGCTGTTTTGTGTGTTGTTGCTGTTGTAGTGCAGGCTGCTATAGCTCTGGCAGCAAAACTTTGTAATATAAACCAAGCCTCAGGCTCTCAGTCTGCAGCTGACCCACTGTAATGCTGTATTGCAGCCATTTAACGCTTAGAAAATTTTCTTCACAATTCTGAGGTCTAGAAACTTTGTGGTTGCTCTAAAGGTGTGACTACAATATTACAAGCTCTAGGCATAGCCTAGGGCTAATTTTAACTTTCCTTCTAAATTCAACACTTTCAATATATCATAAGACTCTTCCCATCATATATGAAATAAAAGGTTCAAATAACCACTGAGGTGCTTCACTTATACAGTTTACTGATATCTTCCAACCCTAGAGACACTAATTCCTTGAATATACTTACAAAATGTCTGGTGTCCTTTATGTTTCAATTCTGTATTTCTCCCTTTGTGTCACAAGGAACCTGTATATGTCATTTAGATTTTAATTTCAATTCATTACAGCTTTGGAAGTTTTACGTCATTTTACATTTTTTACCCAGCATTGAAGAAATAAAACTTGTAAGTATTTAGGTGAAGTGTAGTTTTGGTAAGACAGCTCTTCATATATA